>CM035840.1:265260046-265366123 GCA_020510985.1 Pholidichthys leucotaenia | reverse complement strand
ACATCACTCTCATGTCACACACCCTTTTTGACAAACTACGTGTAGCCGCTAACCGCGCTAACAAACACTTGAAACTGGAACCCTGTTCATTAGCCGTGCGACCATATGCGCTCACTAAAACAACCCTGTTGGGCGTATCACTACTAAACATGTCCATTGGACCCATGACCTTGACACATCCGGTCTACGTGTCCAAACTTGACGCCATTCCATTACTTGTTGGCAAAGACCTACTGAATCGTTTTGTGCCACTGATTGATTTCAAGAACCTCAAACTATGGGCTCAAACGCAACACCCTCACCCATTTGACCCAACAAGAACAACTGAATCACAGTGCTTTGTTCTAAACACTTTGGACACCCCAAGTCTCACACAACTAGCACTGTTGGAACAACTGCAACCGAGTAAAAGCGACCGCCAAGACCAAGGTGAGTACTGTCCACGAGAAGTCAAAAGTCACCTTCAAATACAAGGTCAAGCCAAACACTCAAATGATCTTGAAAACTCAATGGCCGAGCAGAAAACCCCAAATGGCCCTCTTAAAACCCTTGATACCCATAATTCTATGGTGGTGTCACACTTTGAAACCCACCCACCCGCCCATGAGGCCTGCATGGTCACAAGAGCCACACCAACTGGCTCTCTAGACCCTCTAAAACCTCAACTTTTTGCGACAACGAACCCAACTTTTGCAAACGCAAGGTGCACAGTCACTCAACCGTGCAACCAAATGATCCATAAAACCGTCAAACACCGGTCGGATAAAACGATACATGCGCTACCCGCATCTAAACCCTATGACATACCAAAACGGAAACCAATTCATGCAACACAATCTTCTCTGCAGCTATGCAATGGCACTCCTGATCATGCTTCCGACGAACCATCATCGCCACTGCTCAAAGTTCCTCGAAACCAGAGGGGGGTGATGACTGCCAATGCCCATAACACTCCAGCTGCAGAACACAAAAGCGTCAAAACGACATACGAAGCTCCCAAGGCTGTATTTCAAAACCATTCGGACCGAGTCGCTGAACGACACAAAGCGTACAACGATCAAAAACTCTTGCATGACAAACTGCGAAGGGGGGACAAGATCTTTCACCCCACATTTGTACCACAGACACCTGAAATAAATTTACAGGAAAGGAAAATCACTCCTAAATTCCTGCCCGAGTGGATGAATCCACACATTGTCACCAACAAACTTTGGCCACTCAAGAGCCAAACCCAGGACCCCATTTTCAAATGGGCTCACCAAAATCAGAGTAACCTTTACCAAAACCCCATGGGACTTGTCGGGTACAACACTGTCAAAGTAAGTCCATAAATAAGATTAAAACCAAACCTACGTCTGAGAAATAACTGTAGCTAACTACTAGCCTCAGGTACACTCAGTCAAATTTCTCCAATCAGTTAACTGCATCAAAACCTCCAGAAAGGAAAGGGTATATTAAAACTAAATTAGCCCTTAAACAAATTTCAAAGACCTCTGTAAAATCTAATAAACTTCAATCAACTTACTATTACCAAATAGTATACACAAGACATTCAACACCATTAGCTTGAGCTAATAATCTTAAAACTCCCATCAAAGGTGAAAAACAAGCACAAGGTTTAGAGTTCAATCTCTATCTCTACTCTGTAATTTCCCAGTTTTGGGATCAATAAAGTACATCCATCTAAAAGAAATCATTTCACCTCTAAGAGGAATTTTCATTTGCCAACCAGGTATCTAAAGAAAGATCAACAAGAAGATTAAGATCCAAAACCACTCACTTTTGTTTGCTGAGATGATGGCCCTCCTGTTTATCAGTTTAGCCATCTGCCTAGCAATCACACCCACTGTTACCCAGTCAGAATTGGGCCAAGCCAAAACGAAAGGTCAAAGATCCTCGGATGGACTCTTAATAACAGCCTCATTGTTAGAGCCTCTAGTTAACCTTAGCATGCCCACTGTTAACTCGGTCAACACCGCTAAACCGATACGCCAGGTTGTCAAACCACAAATGGTTACCAAAATCTTACAAGACACTGTGTTGGTTTTGAATGCTTGCTCAGAAGCTTCAGTCAAACTCAACAAGGTCTTGAACTCTTTGCTCTTTGTGTTAAAGGTTGACTATGCTCACACACAGCCAATGTCTGTTACTCTCAGAAGTAGCTAGAAACATTAGCTTTTCAGTTAACGCTTTAGCAATGAATATGCTCTCTCATATCCTTTTTGCAGTAAATCCAAATTTACTTCTCATTGCCATCCAAAGAATGATAACGACATGCTATGCCCACTCAGTTTTTCTGAACAAAAGCCTCAAACACCCTATGATTTGGACATCTATGGAACCATGGTTTAGTCTAACTAAACAAATTCAATTTGAACCTCCTTGAGTCACCTCAATATTGATTAGTCTGAATCTACCTCAAATATGAAAGAATTTTATTTTTGCTTTTGACTAAGATTTTTGGATACATGCATGTGTATATACAAATAATCCTTTATACTTTATTTAGATTTTATGCACATTTAAACTGTTTTTGAAATTTTTACTAGATATTTTTTTTCAGCAAACCCAAAACATTTATATCAAGTATGTCAAAACCCACATACTTCTAGTTCACTTTTTTTTTTTTGTACCCAGAATTTTTAAGTCTTTACAGGCTTAAACAGAACTTTAGTATATCCTAGACAATTATGCAATGTTTATATTTGGTCACGCCAAAATTATTTTTTCGAAATTTCCAGAAGTTTTTCAGAAAACCAAATTTAAGGACCTACACTTTGGAATAGATACTGTTTACAAGCTTAAGACTTACCGACATCAGAACTTTAGTTCAGCATTTGGATCAAGCCTCGCCAAATTGGGATTTGATGCCTAGGATTGCTATCAACGCTGAATCAACGTCACCATTGATACCAGAGGGGGGACTGTAGCATCATCTCACTTTGGCTCAGCAACAATTATTTTTCTGCTTAAAGACATTTTTGTTTCATCCAGGAATAATGCAAAGAAATGGATTTTCTTCCCCCAGGCCACAGCTGAAATCCCCTTCTTTTGTTAAAACCAGCCTAAGGAATTTCCCCCAATGTCCAGCTTCACTTTTATTGCCCCCATAAAACCTATACAGATCCACGACTCAGTTAATTTCCTTAAACTGTGGACATGCTGGATTTAAACAACTTTAAAGTACATTATTACAAACTCAATTCTAAACCTTCATTCTTTTCAGAACTATGAAAATGCAGATGTACTCTGATGTGTTTGATGTGGAAAATCAATATGTGTGAAATGCATTAATCTGTGATTTTATATATATATGCATGTTGATGTTAAATGAATGTTTATTCCTGCATGTTGATTTAGAAGCACTGCTTATAAGATACACTAAGGTTAGTTTAGTTATACATAAGTTTGTAACAGTACATTCCAATGCATTTAAAACTGTGTATTCCTGTGGACTGATATCATGTGTCACCAGTCTTCATAGAACCCCAGCTTCTTCATCCTATTGGTCTCTCACAGACAAGGCCTGTTATTGGACTAAAGGTTCATCGAGCCCGCCCACAAAGGACGCTCATTGGCTGAGATTCCGGTCAGGCCGGAATCCCGCGAAACTCAACAGAGCTTATAAAAAGGAGAGAGACTCTTTTCCCAGCCTCTTTCTGCTCCGGATTCTCTTTTCGCCTGCTCCCTTCTTTCTGATCTCCTCCATTGTCTACACACAGCAAGGAAGAACAAAGGACTTCGACCACATGTCACTTTGCTGAACACAGAGCAGATAATTTGTTTATGTAACTTTGTATTTTCTTCTTCTCTTAAATGCCTAGGAATTCCTTTTTCTTTGAGCTCAATTCTTAATCGGAGTAAAACTCCAATTCCTAATTTATCACTTTTTGTTAAACTTTCTGTAAAACCGCCGTTTGTTTAATTTTAAGGTAAACTTTAATCTTGACATTATTTTTATATTTTCCTTGACCAAGCACCTACCAGAAACTATTTTTATCTAAAGTCCGAAAGTTTTTTTTTTCTCTTCTAATTTGAAATCTGATCAGATATCTTTAATTATCCACGAAGACCTGCAGCGCTTGTCTACCAGGAAGAAAAGACGCAGCTCCCACATCACGCGCAGCTGAGGAATCAGCGCGCTTCTACAGCACCTCAACCATCGAGATCCAACTTACGATCTCATGAATATCATTAATCGTCAAGAGAATATTTGCGGGACAAATATTCTGGGTTTTGCCCCTGAACAACACTTCAAAACTTCACGAAGACGGACGACAGAATCATCATCACCGAGAAGCACGTGAGCTGTAAAAACTTTAATTCCACTGCTGAATTAACGTCTGTGACATAACGCACGGCTCAGGAGACGCACACACACAGGCTTAGAGTAGTTCAAAGAGTTTATTAACAGCAGGAGTGAATGAGTGTGTGTCTGCGGGATGTAAATGTGTTGGTGATGGTGTCTGCTCCAGGCACAGAGGCAGGTGACCGTTCAGCCGAGCAACCCTATGGAGAGAGCACAGGGAGAGGGTGACGGGCATACACCAACACAGGAGGGATTTATGGCGAGAGAAGGACTTACTTGGTGGGTCAGGACAGCTGGCACAACAAGGGGGCGAAGCCCGGAAGACAGCCACCTGGAGAGCTCTGTACAGCAGCGAGGATTGGGCGATGGAGTGGAGATGTCCGCCGCTGGGGAATCCACCTGTGCACAGGGGAGAAGACTGAAGAAAAGAGGTAAGCGATCTTCTTACCAAAATGGTGACGCTGAAGGGAAGTATGTTCACAACGGTGAGGGACGAAGTCTGACGGCTTCAGGCCGAGCCTCCGGGCGAGACGGCCTTTATCCCTCGCCGCTGATGATTGTCAGGTGCGTGAGCAGGTGGCGCCGTTGATGAATGGCGCGGCGTGACAGTACTCCCCCCTCTAGCAGCGCCTCCTGGCGATGGCTTATCCGGGTGCGCTCGGTGGAAGTCCGCGATGAGCGATGGGTCCAACACAAACGACGGGGGCACCCATTGTCGATGCTCGGGCCCATAGCCCTCCCAATCCACCAAGTATTGCAACCCACGACCCCGGCGCCGGGAGTCCAGGATGGAGGAGACGGACCAGGCCGGATGGCCACCAATCATCCGGGGCGCGGGTTGCGCTGCAGGAGGAGGGCAAAGGGGGTCAGTGACTGCCAGTTTCACCTTCGACACATGAAAAGTGGAATGGATGCGGAGGGAGGGGGGAATAGCCACGCGCACAGCCACCGGGTTGATGATCCGGGTGATGGGAAAGGGACCCATGAAACGCTGTGCCAGCTTCCTCCTCTCGCCTTTTAATGTGACGTCCTGGGTAGACACATACACGAGTTGCCCAACTCTGTACGCCGGGGCAGGTCTTCTGTGCCGGTCCGCCACGGTCCTGTTGCGCTCCGCTGTGCGTAAAAGCGCATGACGCGCGGCAGCCCAGGTGGAGCGGAACTGCCTAAGGTGCGCCCTAACGGAGGGGACAGTCACCTCGTTCTCCTGCGCTGGAAACAGCGGGGGGTCGTAACCCAGGGACGCCTTGAAGGGGGACATCCCCGTTGCAGAAGAGCGGGCGGTGTTGTGGGCATACTCCACCCAGGCGAGATGGTTGCTCCAGGACGTCGGCTTGGATCTAGTAACACAGCGGAGCGCAGCCTCCAGCTCCTGATTGGTCCTCTCACACTGCCCG
This sequence comes from Pholidichthys leucotaenia, assembly GCA_020510985.1. Lineage (NCBI taxonomy): Eukaryota > Metazoa > Chordata > Actinopteri > Cichliformes > Pholidichthyidae > Pholidichthys > Pholidichthys leucotaenia. The sequence continues at coordinate 265,360,417 of CM035840.1, read as the reverse complement.
TTAGACTGGGGGTGATGGCCGGAGGAGAGGCTCACCTTGGCTCCGATGGCGTTACAAAAGGATCTCCAAACCTCGGATGAAAATTGGGGACCCCGGTCCGAGACCACGTCCACCGGAATCCCGTGCAGCCTGACCACGTGTTGGACGAGGAGGCCCGCCGTCTCCAGGGCAGTAGGGAGACCTCGCAGGGGAACGAAGTGCGCCGCCTTGGAGAAACGGTCCACAATGGTCAGGACGGTGTCAAAGGAGTTGGAAACGGGGAGTCCGGTGACGAAGTCCAGTGCGATGTGCGACCAGGGCCTGCCGGGGACGGGCAGAGGCTGGAGCAGACCCGCTGGGGGGGCATTTCCCGACTTGCTGGTGGCACAGATTGGGCAAGCCCGGGCGTAGCGGGCTGCATCCCTCCGCAGGCCTGGCCACCAAAAGGACCGCTGGAGGAGGCTGATCATCCGAGAGGTGCCGGGATGACAGGTGAGCCGGGAGGTGTGGAGCCAGTGGATGACCTCTCCTCGGACCGCAGATGGGACGAACAGTCTTCCCTCCGGTCCGCCGCCAGGATCAGGTTCCACCTCCTGCGCCTTCCGGATCTTGTCTTCAATGTCCCAAGAGATGGCACCGAGGACGCACGACCTGGGCAGGATAGTGTGGGGCGTCTCCTCAGCCTCCACGGGGGTGAACTGCCTAGAGAGGGCGTCAGGCAGGCCGTTTTTGGAGCCCGGCCTGAAGGTGATCGAGAAGCGGAACCTGGCGAAGAACAAAGACCAGCGCGCCTGGCGGGCATTCAGGCGCTTGGCAGATCGTAAATACTCTAAGTTCTTGTGGTCCGTCAGGACCACAAACGGCAGGTCCGCCCCCTCTAGCCAGTGGCGCCACTCCTGTAAGGCGAGTTTAATGGCCAGGAGCTCTCTGTCCCCCACATCGTAGTTCCTCTCCGCCGGGGACAGGCGCCGGGAGAAGAAGGCGCACGGCCGTTTGGCGCCATCGTCAGGTGACCGCTGGGATAACACTGCTCCCACTCCCGTGTCCGATGCGTCCACCTCCACAATGCACTGCAGCGCGGGGTCGACCTGGCGAAGGACCCGGGAGGAGGAGAACTCCGCCTTCAGCGCCCTAAAGGCAGCAGCGACCTCTTCAGTCCACCGGAACGGGACCTTCGGGGACGTGAGGCGGGTCAGCGGTCCGACGATCGAGCTGAAATTTGGGACAAAGCGGCGGTAAAAATTGGCGAAGCCAACAAACTGTTGCACCTGCTTCCGGGATGCGGGAGTAGGCCACTCCACCACCGCCTTCACCTTCTCTGGGTCTGGGAGCACCTGATCTTGAGCGATGATGAATCCCAGGAAGGATGTGGTCCTAGCGTAGAATTCGCATTTCTCAGCCTTCACGTACAGACGATTCTCCAGCAGTCTTTGGAGGACCCGCCTCACATGGACCTGGTGCTCGTCCCTGGACCTGGAGAAGATAAGGATGTCATCCAGGTAGACGAACACAAAAAGGCCGATGAAATCCCGGAGGACGTCATTAATGAGGCGCTGAAAGACGGCAGGAGCGTTGGTCAGCCCGAACGGCATGACGAGATACTCAAAGTGACCGTTCGGGGTACGGAAGGCTGTCTTCCATTCATCTCCCTCCCGGATCCGGATGAGGTGGTAAGCGCTGCGTAAATCCAGCTTGGTAAACCAGGTCGCCCCCTGGAGGGAGTGAAAGGCAGTGTCCATGAGGGGCAGGGTGTAACGGTCCCTCTCAGTGATGTCATTCAGCGCTCGGTAGTCTATGCAGGGACGGAGGGATCCGTCCTTTTTCCCGACAAAGAAAAACCCTGCCCCCACGGGTGACGACGATGGGCGAATAATCCCAGCGCTCAGAGATTCCTTCAGGTATGTATTCATGGTCTCCTTCTCCGGCGCCGACAGGCTGTAGAGCCGACCAGATGGCAGGGGAGCCCCCTGGCGGAGGTTGATGGCACAGTCATATGGTCGATGCGGGGGAAGAGACATAGCTTTCGATTTGCTAAATACCATACCCAGGTCGTGAAATTCTGGAGGCACCAGTGACAGGTCCGGAGGTGCTGTATCCGCCACAGGGGGAGCCGCGGATGGGGAGCAGGCAGCGGACTGAAGGCAGGTGCCCATACAGAAGGTACTCCATGCCGATACCCCAGCGGACCTCCAGTCCAGGACAGGGTTGTGGAGGCGTAGCCAGGGATACCCCAGGATGACGGGCGACACAGAGTTGGGCAGGACGTAAAATACCATCTCCTCCCGGTGGTTCCCTGAGATGATGACTGGGACAGGCATGGTTTGGTGAGAAACTCTCCCAAGGGAGGCACGGGAGAGATGGACCAGGGAGATGGGGTGCTTTAATGCCTGACAGCGGATGCCCAATCGGGTTGCCAGGCCTTGTGAAATGAAGCTGCCCTCTGCGCCCGAATCCACCAGTGCGTGGGTGAGGTGCCCAGTGGGATTGTGGCAAAAACGGATGGGCAGCTTTAATTGAGTGAGAGAGTCTAACCGGTTGGGATCCGCGAGGCTCCCTACAGCGATTCGCGGACCCCGCCGACTGGCTTTCCGCGGGCAACGCTCCACAGTGTGTTGGTCACCTCCGCAATACATGCAGAGGCCCAACTCACGGCGGCGTTGTTTCTCCGCAGGGGAAAGCTTGGTCCAGCCCGTCACCATCGGCTCCGACTCCTCGGGGCACAATGCTGGCGGCGCCGCCAGGGGGCGAGCTTGGAACAGGTGCGGCGAGACTCCACGAGGGCGAGAAGAAGAAGACTTCCGCCCCGAGGAGCGCTCGCGCAGCCTGTTATCCAAACTTATCGCTAAGGATGTCAGCTCCGCTAGCGTCCCAGGGATATCCCGTCCAGCCAGTTCATCCCTCAGATCACTATTGAGGCTGCGGAGGAACAGGCCACAGAGGGAGCGTTCCTCCCAGCCCAATTCCTCCGCCGCTACCCGGAAGTCGACCGAGTAGTCCGCTGCCGACCGGCCTCCCTGCTGGAGAGCGAGGAGCCGATCGACCTGGACCGTCTCGGTTTGAGAATGGTCAAAGACCTCCAGAAAGCGCCTCACGAACTGGTCATAGGTGAGGGTGGCATAACTGGGCCTCGCCATTACGGCGTAGGTCCAAGTTAACGCACGCCCCTCCAGAAGATTCCCTATGTAACCAATCCGACTGTGATCCGAGGGAAAATCTCCGGGCACACGGTGGAACACGGACTCACACTGCATAATGAACCCCCGCGCTCCGCCGAGCTTACCGCTAAAGCGGGCGGGGGTCGGAATCGGTGTGAGCCGAACCGGTGCCACCGGAGCCGGCTGGACGGCCGCTGGAACAGCAGGAGCCGCGCCACCCTGACGAGCCGGGGGGAACGGCTGTTGAGGATCCAAGCGGCCCAACCGGTTAGTTAAATTCAATAATTGATTAAAGATCACCTGTTGTTGATAAGCTATTTGATCCACTCTAGCCTCGAGAGTGGAAAACCGGTGTGCGAGCCCGCCGTCCGCCGAGCCGCTCTGCTGAAGCCGTACTGACATAACGCACGGCTCAGGAGACGCACACACACAGGCTTAGAGTAGTTCAAAGAGTTTATTAACAGCAGGAGTGAATGAGTGTGTGTCTGCGGGATGTAAATGTGTTGGTGATGGTGTCTGCTCCAGGCACAGAGGCAGGTGACCGTTCAGCCGAGCAACCCTATGGAGAGAGCACAGGGAGAGGGTGACGGGCATACACCAACACAGGAGGGATTTATGGCGAGAGAAGGACTTACTTGGTGGGTCAGGACAGCTGGCACAACAAGGGGGCGAAGCCCGGAAGACAGCCACCTGGAGAGCTCTGTACAGCAGCGAGGATTGGGCGATGGAGTGGAGATGTCCGCCGCTGGGGAATCCACCTGTGCACAGGGGAGAAGACTGAAGAAAAGAGGTAAGCGATCTTCTTACCAAAATGGTGACGCTGAAGGGAAGTATGCTCACAACGGTGAGGGACGAAGTCTGACGGCTTCAGGCCGAGCCTCCGGGCGAGACGGCCTTTATCCCTCGCCGCTGATGATTGTCAGGTGCGTGAGCAGGTGGCGCCGTTGATGAATGGCGCGGCGTGACAGTCTGAGGCTCGTTAATAATTGTATATCTAATCAGATGCAAATTAAGAAGCCCTTAACATAACTCTTCTTTTCATTAAAATTCCGTTTTTATTTTCTTAAGATTAATTTAGGACTTTTTCATAATTAGCAAACTTTCTCCATAAATTTGCGTTGTTTTTGATAATCTGTTAACTCAAACTGATAGAAATTCGTTTCTCAGTTTAACCCTGGTTCCGAAAATATTGACATTGTTAATCTATCATTTACAAGATTGATTTTATGATTAATGAAATTATTTCGATGTCTATTAATCATTTTGTTTAATAAATATTTAAAAATGAGAAGTTGTTGGGAATTTATTTCATTCTGAGTCTGTTTCAAGCCCAGGTATCGAATTCACGGAAAATTTTTGAGACTGATTATTGATTAATTTATTGAGTGATCAAACAGGTATAAAGTGAAATTAAAGATCAAATTGCTTCTTAAAGATAGAAGCTGGTGCCCCTTACGAGTGTTATTAGCTTTTCTGATGTATATGAAATGAGATTTGAGCTCAGATTCCAATACATCAATATAAATTAAATAATTCATACCTGATCATATTTATTATTTATTAATATTCCCATATTTTCACGTTACACCGGAGAGGACCATTGTGTAAGTCTATTGCATCTTTTGCATTCAAAAAAACTATTAGTTTGTTACGTCTTTTTGCTATCTCTGCGAGCAGCCCTGCTTAGGTTGTACAGTCTGACAGCCGTTGGTAGGAAGGACCTACGAAACCTCTCGGTTGTGCACCTGGGATGACGTAGTCTGCTGCTAAATGAGCTCCTCAGTGCATCCAGTATGTCCTGCATAGGGTGGAACTCGGACTCCAGCAGAGATGACAGTTTAGCCACCGTCCTTCTCTCTCCTATCTCCTCCATCGGATCAAGGCGCTGCCCCAAGACAGAGCTAGCTTTCTTAATCAGTTTGTTCAGTCTCTTCCTATCGGCTGCAGTAATGCCACTGCCCCAGCAGACCACTCCAAAAGTGATGGCTGATGCCACCATCGTGTCATAGAATGACTTCAGCAGCGCCCCTTGTACACCAAAAGACCTGAGTCTCCTCAGCAGGAACAGCCTGCGCTGTCCCTTCTTGTAGAGTGCGTCAGTATTGTGTGACCAGTCTAGTTTATTGTTCAGATGAATACCCAGGTACTTATAGGATGTCACCATCTCGATGTCTGTTCCCTGTATATTTACTGGTGCTGTGAGGGGCTGCCCATGCCTGCGGCAGTCCACCACAAGCTCCTTAGTTTTCCTCGCGTTGATCTGGAGGCAGTTCCGATGGCACCAGTCCACAAAGTCCTGGATAAGCCCTCTGTACTCAGCTTCATCTCCGTTGGAGATGAGACCAACGATCGCAGAGTCATCAGAGAACTTCTGTAGATGGCAATGTGTTGTGTTGTGTGAGAAGTCCGCAGTATAAAGAGTGAACAGGAAGGGAGCCAGCACCGTTCCCTTGGGGGGGCCTCCGTGCTACTGATGATCGTGTCGGAAACACAGTCCCGGGTTCTCACAAACTGAGGCCGGTTCGTGAGGTAGTCCAGGATCCATGATGACAGGTGCTGGTCCACCCCTGCGCGCAGCAGCTTGTCCTTCAGGATCATCGGTTGGATGGTGTTGAAAGCACTGGAGAAGTCAAAGAACATGATCCTCACCATATTCCCGGGCTTCTCCAGGTGGGACAGAGAACGGTGAAGGAGGAAGATCACCGCATCCTCCACCCCAATGCCATGCTGGTAGGCGAACTGGAGTGGATCCATCGCTGGTTCCACCAGGGGGCGGAGATGAGCAAGGAGCAGTCTCTCCAGGGTCTTCATCAAGTGGGACGTCAAGGCCACCGGTCTGTAGCTGTTCAGGTCTTTGGGGTGGGAAGTTTTTGGTACAGGTACCACACAAGATGTTTTCCACAGCTGTGGTACCCTCCCCAGTTTCAGGCTCATGTTGAAGATATACGTCACAATCCCACACAGCTGGTCTGCACAGGACTTGAGGAGCTTTGCGCTGATGCCGTCCGGTCCCGACGCCTTCCTCGCCTTGATCTTCCTCAGCTCCGTCCTCACCTGGGTCTTGGTCAGGATCAGGATGGGGGGCTGTGTGTTGGTAGTGGGGGGGGTGTCGGTGGAGTGGGGAGTGGGCAGCAGGACTTGATTTCTTAGAGGCAGCAGTGGTTGTTGTGCAGACAGGGGGGAGGGCGGTTGGTCAAATCTATTGAAAAACAGATTCAGGTTGTTTGCCCACTCCCTGCCCCCCGTGGCCTGGGGGGAGGTATTCTGGAGCCCCGAGATGGTTTTGAGGTTTCTCCAGACCCCGCTGATGTCGCTCTGTTGCAGCTTGTCCTCCATCTTCTTCCTGAAGCTGTCCTTGCCTTCTCTGATCTTTCTCCTCAGCTCCCTCTGTACGGACTTCAGCATCTCCCTGTTCCCCAACCTGAAGATCCTCTTCTTCTCTCTCAGAAGTGTTTTTATCTCAGGGTTGATCCAGCGTTTGTTGTTTGAGTGACGCCGTATGGTCTTGGTGGGAACGGATTTGTCCACACAGAAGCTGAGGTAGCCTGTGAAGGTGTGAATGAGGCCATCGATGTCCTCACCATGTGGATCGCAGAGCTGCTTCCAGGCAGTGGCTTCAAAACAGTCCTTTAGAGTGTCCATTGTCTCCTCAGACCATAACTCCACAGTGTGCATGGCCGGAGGTTGTCTGTGCACTAGGGGTTTGTACACCGGCCGGAGATGAACCAAGTTGTAATCCGATCTCCCAAGTGGGGGGAGTTGTGATGAGGTGTACGCCTCCTTAGTGTTTGCGTAGAATAAATCCAGTGTTTTATTGTCTCTAGTGTGGCATGTGACATACTGGGTGAAAGTGGGCAGAATGGGAGACAGTGAGACGTGGTTGAAATCGCCTGAGATGAGGAGAAGAGCATCTGGGTGTTCTGTCTGCAGCCTGCTGGTTACTGAATGGATGACGTCACGCGCTGTCCCAGCGTTCGCCGTCGGATTTGCATAAACAACAATGCAGATCACGTGTGAGTGTTCTCTCGGGAGATATGTAGGCCTCATGCTAACAGCTAGCAACTCAATGTCTTTGCTGCAGTGTCGTTGTTTAACAGCGATATGTCCCGGTCTGCACCAGTTGTTGTTAACATACATTATCACTCCACCGCCCCTTGCTTTGCCACTCTCTGGTGTTCGGTCAGCTCGTATCATGTGAAAACCCTCCAGCTCAATGTTAGCATCTGCTGCTAGTTCAGTTAGCCACGTCTCAGTAAACAAAAGGAGAGAGCACTCCCGGTAAGTGCTATCATAACGGGAGATAGCCGCTAGCTCATCTAACTTTCCCAGTATCGACCGTACATTTCCCATGACAACAGATGGAAGGGAGGGTCTGTACCTTATATTTTTTGTCCTCCGCCTTACTCCAGCCCGGCAGCCGCAACGCTTTCGCCTCAATTCTCTCGGTATGTCGAGTTTTTCCAGTGGGACCGGGTGGCGGTTAAATGCTAGCAGCTCTTCCCTGTTGTATCGTATCCTGCTATAAACAGTGGCTCCGTCCACCGGCTCAGGAGACATTTGGGACGATCTGTGTGTCCGTGATATAAGTGGGGTGAAAAAAAAAAAAGTGATCAAAAGAGAGAGGAAGGGGAAAAAAAACTCTGAATCGAGCCGCTGTTGCAAAAGGCAGCCTACTGGTGTGGCGCCGAGAGATAACAAAGAGATCATAATAAATGATTAATAAAGATCATTGTGATTTCTAATCGAGTCTGTGTCTGCATTTAGGTTTTCATGCAAACATGTCAATAATTCAAGATTCAAAGATTTTATTGTCAATACTACCATACTTATAGGACATACAGGAGAATTGAAATGGCGTTTCTCTCTCTCTTCATTGGTGTGCACTTTATAAAAAGAAAAGGAATAAGGCTTGAAAAAAAAAATTCCTTCCCCATACAGTGTACTATAGTGAATGCGCAGCCGAAGGAGCAGTGAGAGAAGAGCTTCACATCACAACATAAACTGCCTTAAGGTATTTATATTTAATAATTCAGCAAAAATGATTTAATTTAATACATATTTACTACAAATTACATGCAGGTATTCATTTTTTTACCACCATTAGTCTGATACATTTTACTTTCACATGATGACATCATTAACCATGCTGTGAAAACAAACCCAGTAATGTGCGAAAGCGGTTAATTTTTATTGTTAAATTGAGTTTACTGTATAGTCCTATATCTAAATTCACTATATAGCAAGCAGGGAGGGAGTGAGTGAGTGAACATTCCGAACACAGCCAGGGAAATCAGTCAGAGCAAGCAGACCAGGAAGGCAGCCAAGATCAGTCACGTGACCCAAATACCAAGCACTGATTTGGCCTGTGGTGTTATCTGCTTTTGTAAAAAAAAAAAAAAAAAAATGCTCCAGGCGTTATATCGGCTTTTGAACAAAAAAAATGAATTTGTAGTGGCTATAACATTAGACATATCGGCTTTTGAGACAAAATGATTTGAACGTCTACAAGTAGGTAATGTTAACAGTTGTTTGATGTAAAGAGTGAAATTTTCATGGAAGTGGCGTTTATCCGATTTTGCAAACAAACTCTTCAATTATATAGACCTGTCTTTGATGCCATTTCTGCCAGTGCTGTGGTCTTTCCCTGCATCTCTTTTATTGAGGTGTTGATCAGGCAAATATCTTCTGCATGATCTAGATCTCCAATTGTTTGCTGCTTGACCCACTTTAGGCCAGTAGCTGTCTTCTGAATAGGACTGGTGACAATATACAGCCTTGGTGAACTCCTGTGTTGACCTAGAAGGTTTCTGAAGTTTCTCCATCTGCAATGAAATTGCATTCTGACTCTTGTTAAAGTGCTCCTATAACTAACAATTTTGGTGGCTTCCCATATACTTTTAAAATATTCAAAAGCGTCCCTCAGTCAAGGCTATCAGAAGCTTTCTGGAAATATATGGAATTTAGTATCAGTGGATTTTTGGACTCACAACAGTCTTCAAAAATATTTCTTAATCCAAATATCTGGTGTATATATGAACAGCCTAGTCTGAAGCAGCAGGCATGCTTTCAGACCAGGCTGACTCTGTTTAGCCCGTCTAATATAGACCATATTTAACCCAAAAATAGCTGCTGAGAAATGGGCTGTGCCTAACCACAACAATCAAAAAATAGTCCAATAATTGGGCTTTTTAGTCCACAGATTATCATATGAAAATACATAAATAAGCAGAATTGGATCACTAAGGCAAATACGATTATCATTAAAACAGCTAAAAATTTCTGTCTTTGCCATGATCTCTGATGCCAAAAACAGGTAATTTTAGCTATTTTTGACAATTTCCACTTGACATCTACATGGTGTGAGATTTACTTATGTAAATCTGAATGACATGGTGCCTACTCTGTACTACGAGGGGAGTCTGAAAAGTTCATAGTGGTCAAATTTGACCAAATGTGGTTTATTTTTAAATTAAGTCTCCCCTTTGGTCCACACACTTCTTCCATCAGTGTTGCAGTGCTTGGATACCTGCAGTTGAAAACAACAACAACAACAACAACAACAAAAAAAACACATTTGGTCAAATTTGACCACTGAACTGAAGCCCCACCCTCCCGTATATTTGACATTGAAGATGCACAATAGCCTAACTTCAAGAAGATTCCATTTATTTCTCTTGATATCAGGTGCTCCGTGATAGCTGTTGCTTGCACCAGTGTTCCATGATGGCCTCCTTTCTTGTCTTCCATAGGTAGATTTGCAGGCTAAGAAGAAGCCATCTCTATTGTCATTCAGTCAATACAGCCAATCATGTACAGTGGAACAAAATTACGTTTCTCCTATATACAATGTTACTCACATGTAGAATCAGAGGGGCCGCTGCCATGCAGCGCCACAAACAACTTCTCCTCCCCCATTCTATTTCACTGAGCACCAAGTTAGAAGGTGGGAAGTACCATTTTTATATGGTCTTTGGTATAACCCAGCTGGGACTTGAACCCCCAACCTCCTGGTTGTGGGGTGGGTGCTCTATCAACTAGGCCACCACTCTGGTTAGTCATAATTATGAGATAGCATCTCATAATTATGACTTACAGAATGCTACTTTTTTCTTCACAGCAGCAGAAATGGGCTTCTATAGACTTCCACCTCTTTTATGGTTGCCTGCTTCTCCTTACCTTTTGCACCGAGCACCAACTGATCATAACCAATACAGTATTCCACCAAAAAAATAAGTTCAAAACCACTTGGCAGCACCCCAGATCAAAACATTGGCACTTAATCGACTACATCATCATTCGAGCTTGTGACCTCAAGGACGTTCACTTTATTCGTTCCATTACCAATGTGGATGACTGCTGGATCGACCACCGGCTGGTCTGCTCAAAAATGTCCCTTGAACTCCATGCAGGAGACGAAATATGGCTAAACAGCCGAGGAGGAAACTCAATGCTGAGAAACTGAAACATCCTGAGATGTAGGAGCACCTTCAGCGTGCTCTCCATCGTACCCTCCCGTCCAGTTCTAGTGATGATGTTGAGGACTGTTGGAATCAGCTTAAAGCAGCCATTCTCTCTTGTAGTGAGATCTCCATTGGTTATACCACCAGAAAACACCAGGACTGGTTTGTCGAGAATGACCATGAAATCATGACTTTAATATCAGAAAAGAGGATGGCTTTTTGTCCCTGGCAACGTGATCCTGCTAACGAAGACAAAAAGAAAGCCTATAAATCCATCAAGGCTGAAGTTCAGAGACGAATCTGACATATAAAAGACCAGTGGTGGAGTGAAAAGGTGACATAATTTAAAGGCCTAGCTGATAGAGGTGATAGTTGTGGCTTCTTCAGTGCTACAAGAGCCATCTGTGGCCCTAGTGCCCACGGCGAAACATCTACAAGGGACAAAGACGGAAATCTTTTGAAAGGTGCAGACGGCATAAATCACCACTGGAGAGAACACTTCGAAGAACTTTTTAACCACAGTTCATCCGTAGATGAGTCTGTCTTTGGAGAGATTCCTCAGCTTCTGGTTAATGACGAGCTGAAAACAGAACCTAGTTAGCAGTTAGTAGCTGAAGTGAGGTCCGCTATTAATCAGAAGAGGAACAATAAGGCTCCTGGTGTGAATGGAATACCAGCAGAGATATTTAAATATGGCGGAGAAGAACTAGCTCAGTGCTTGCATCAACTTATTGGCCTCATCTGGGAAAGGGAGGAAATAGCTTCAGACTTACGGGATGCAGAAATTATCCAAATCTTTAAGAAAGGTGAAAAATCTAACTGTTGAAATTACCACGGAATCTCTTTCCTTGCTATTGCTGGGAAAATCATTGCTAGAGTTCTTGCTAATCAGCTATGCCCACACGCCGAAAATCTGCCAGAATCTCAGTGTGGCTTCCCTGCTCATCGAGGAACAGTTAACATGATTTTTACTGCTCGTCAGTTGCAAGAGAAACGCAGAGAACAGAATAAACTGTTATGAATGCCCCTTGCAGGGCATTAGTGAGACTCCAGATGCCAAACAGTAAGTTTGCTTGTTTATTTACATCAAGACAAAATGACAAAATAAACTGCCACGTGGGGCAAAACATGAACACATACAGAAAAACACAAAATAATAGACTCTGAAGCTGAACTAGGAATGGCGGCGAGGACGGAGCCTGTGCTGTACAAGAAACACTCACAAAGACATGCAGCAAAGGGTCCAAGACACATGGGAAGACGGGAGTCAGGAATAGCAGCTCCAGTCCCTCGTGACGAAGGCATAAGATTGTGTAGGTCGCAGCGAGAAGTGAGCCTCAGCAGTCAATCAGAAAGGAGGTAATTAACAAAAATGACAAACAGCTTTCACGGCGCCAGCTCAGCTTTGACAGCCGGAAGTGTGGCCGTGACGCTGTCACAATAAAAGCCCCTGAGCGGCCCTAATAACAAACCCTTGAATACTACGGTGGAAACGGGAAAATACTGAGTAACCTGAGCGCGGACGGAATCAGCGTTCAGATCACCACATAAACTACTCTACATGGCCTTTATAGATCTGACAAAGGCCTTTGATTCTGTCAATCGTGAAGCCTTATGGCAGATCTTGGCAGGATATGGCTTTCCTGAGAAGTTTATTTCGATCCTAAGACTTCTTCACGATGGCATGTCTGCCAAAGTCCTGGGCACTACTGGCAGCAGCGAGCCTTTTGAAGTGAAAACAGGAGTAAAGCAAGGATGTGTGATTACACCGATCCTATTCTCCATCTTTATATCAGCTATTTTCCACCTCATTCAAGACAGACTGCCTGACGGTATCGAGGTTGTCTACCAAATGGATGGAGGACTGTTCCATCTGAGAAGATTGAAGGCTAAGACTAAGACCTCTGCTACCTCCATAATCGAGCTTCAGTACGCTGATGACAACTGCATCTGCGCCACTTCAGAGAATAATCTGCGCCACTTCAGAGAATAATTCTTGATGCCTTTGAACACATGTACAAGAGACTGGGTCTTACCATCAATGTAAAGAAAATGGAGATCCTCTTCCAACCAGCCCGAGGTCAGGAGCCCACCTTCCCCTCATTCACCATCAGTGGATCTGAACTGAATAATGTTAACAGTTTCCCGTACCTGGGCAGTGTTCTATCTGTTAAAGCCAACATCGATGCCGAGATTTAGCAGCGCCAAACTGCCAGCTATGCATTTGGCCAAATGTGGGCAAGTCTTTGAGGAGAGGAGTATAAGGAAATATACCAAAATAGTAGTTTACAAGGCAGTCATACTACCAACTCTACTCTACGGCTCTGAATCCTGGACCACTTACAGAAGACATCTTAAGGCTCTTGAAAAATACCACCAATGTTGTCTGCGGCATATTTTGGAAATAAAGTGACAGGATAGACAAACAAACAACAGCGTTTTTGACGAGGAGAACTGTACAAGCATCGAAGCTATGGTGACTCGAAATCAACTGCGTTGGTCAGGTCATGTTCTCAGGATGAATGATTCTCATCTTCCCAAGCAAGTCTTCTTTGGCGAATTCAACTCAGATGTACAATCACAAGGAGGACAGAGAAAGTGGTTTAAAGACAACCTCAAATTGTCCCTGAAACTTTGTAACATCAGTACTGACGACTGGGAAGGACTTGCCTTGAACCGGTCTTGTTGGCAAAAGATGGTCTTTGAGAGTATCGTCCATTTTGAGCAGGAGAGACAGCATAAGGCAGAGGAGAAATGCCTTTGGCGCAAGCAACGGGAAATAGAACCGCTACCAGAATCAACATCAAACTTTACCTGTCCAGTCTGTAACCATGTCTGAGCCTCTCGGATTGGGCTCTTTAGCCACTAAAGGACTCACAGATGATTTTTGGGATGGACAATCCTACTCGTTTACAAGGGATGTCCAACGACAAAGTACAGTATTGTCGTGTTTTTTAGACTAAAATAATGTGTCCTGTATTGAATCAATACAGGACGCAGTTTGTCCTGTGCTTACTAGGTGCCTTTAACGCAGCATCATCTCATCTACAATCTGCATGTTGCCCTCCTACTCAGTAGTTATTGGCTGATTTGTTTACTTTTACTCACCTCACATGAAGTCATCACTCAACAGTGATTGTGCGAGAGATAGCGGGCGGGCTCAACAGCAGCCATAGGGTGCATTAGTCAAACGTAAATGTTTGCAAGAGTACCAACGTAAGTGGGAAGAACTCAGTGATTGGCTTGACAGCATCAAAGACAAGGAGCACAAGGCAAACTGCAAAGTACCCTCAACGTTAAGGAGCCCTGTTCAGAATTCTACTGCAGTGTTTTGAAAAAGAAACATCGACTCATGGCCACAAGATGTGACAATACATGTGAAAAAAGAAGTAACACAGTTGGTAAGCAAGGAAGCTGTGGACTGTTTTACCATGGTTCTACTCTACACATATAGAAAAAAAAACATGTTGTTAAATAAATTATTTGCTCATACAGATTTTTTGAAGGGGTTCTTTCATTTGTAGTAAACAGGAACATTTTGATTTTCGAACTTGAAAGTTCTATACATTGTCAAAGAAGCACTTCAAACGCTGGCCTATGAATACTATCTTGATACTTCATTTAAACAATGATTAAGTTATGATAAACCACATCTGGTGGTCCACACATCACCTTGGGGGGGGGGGGGGGTCCTTTATTTTTCAGCATTGAAGGTGGCAACCCTAACCTCTTTCTAACCATGAAGTCATTTTGTGAAGGGCAAGGACTTCCAAGATGATGAAGTGCTGACTTCCCAGGTCAAGTCATGACTCCTGATGCAACCTGCAAACTTCTACAGGTGAGGTCTCCACAGCTGCATAAAGCTGCGGGAGAAGGTTGTGACCCTCAGTGTTACCTGTGAACTAATAACTGTTCCAAGTTTGGTTTGTCCCAGTGCATGGGGAATGAGTCAGGGAAAATATTTAATGAGCAGTCCTTGTTGGCACCCCACTGTTAGTTCATTTCAGCCGTGTGTGCTAATATACACTACCGTTCAAAAGTTTGGGGTCACTTAGAAATGTCCTTATTTTTGAAAGAAAAGCACTTTTTTTCAATGAAGATAACTTTAAACTAATCAGAAATACACACGATACACTGCTAATGTGGTAAATGACTATTATAGCTGCAAATGTCTGGTTTTTGGTGCAATATCTACATAGGTGTATAGAGGCCCATTTCCAGCAACTATCACTCCAGTGTTCTAATGGTACAATGTGTTTGCTCATTGTGTCAGAAGGCTAATTGATGGTTTGAAAACCCTTGTGTAGTCATGTTAGGTCTGCAATGCTGTAATTGCTGCAAATGGAGGATTCTTTGACGAAAGCAAAGTTTGAAGGAAAAAATTCATATTTCAAATACAAATCATTATTTCTAACCTTGTCAATGTCTTGACTATATTTTCTATTCATTTTAAAACTCATGGTGGTAAATAAGTGTGACTTTTCATGGAAAACACAAAATAATTGTCTGGGTGACCCCAAACTTTTGAACGGTAGTGTGTATATATATATATATATATATATATATATATATATATATATAATCCACAAAAAAAGATCCAAAGACTGTTAAAAGCATTATCTGATCACTCACTTTAACTTCAGCTTGTCCACATCAAATTGACAAAGGTTGCAGTCTTGCCAACAGTCAATAAAAACAAACAATGAAAAAAAAGGTGCTCAAACAAACGGCACAATTATTAAATCAAGGTCCTTTTTGTAAATCACCTGAAGGTCTGAGATCCACTTACCACTGCTGGTAAGGTAGGACTATAGGTGTGTGTGTGTGTGTGTGTGTGTCCCCTTTGGTGCTTTTCCCACTGAGGAAAGCCTTCTGAATATTGATTTTTCTTTTCCCAGGTAAGAGTGGGAATAATTACCCCAGAGTTCAGCACTGAGGTGTTTTCATTGATGTCTACGCTCATGCTCATATTCAGCCCTACTCCTTTCTACTGACTTCACTTCTCTCACATACACCCACACACACACACTCGTATTCATGAATGCACAGAACTTTTATTGTCAGCCTCATTTCTCTCCTCATTCTCACCATCTACAGTCCACCTCATTCCATATAGCCTCAGCCTAGCACTTTATTAATGTGATGAATCAGTCTTGCAGCACAGAGTAGCTTGAGGTTTGCTGCAGTGGTTTGCATCCGTTTAATGTCACTTTCAGCTTCTACCCTCCAGACGGAGGTTTGCTGTCCCAAAAAGTAAAACCCAGCGCTACAAAAACAGCTTTGTCCCTGCTGCTGTTAAAGGGTTGAACAAGATGTAACAATATATTGCACATAATTTAGTTACCTATTTATTAATTTTATTTTATATTTACTTATTTTTGTAGGTTTTTTATTTGGGTTCTAAATCTTTTATTTGGTTTTAACCTCTTTGACTAGTCTTTAACTTTTTAATATGACCCTTCTCTCTTATCTCCTTGTTTTTGTTTTTTTTCTTATCTCTTTGTCCTATGTCCTGATTGGTGGAGCCTTGAGTACTTTTATCGTGTTCAGAGTCAGCTTCATGTGTGCCTGTGTTTGTGTTCATGTTGAATGTAATTGTGTTTTGTAAATATGGATGTCACCTGACTGCAAAACAAATCCACCTACGGGTACAAATAAAGCAACCTGAACCTGAACCTGAATGTGCTTCAAAGCAGGGTTCTGCAGCTTGTTTCCTCTTGTTTTTCAGTACTAACCAGTGTTGAGAGTGTTACTGTAACGCCGCTACTTTTGCAGTAACGTGCTGTGTAATGAAATTAATGTTTAAAAATCCCGTAATGCATTACAGTTACTGAAATTTGATCAGATGCGTTACTCACGTTACTCGTTTTATTAATATGGATAGATATTTTTAGCGCAAATAGGCGATCATACAACTTGCAGTTGTAGACACCCTCCTCATCAGCTGCCAACTGGGAATGAATACAGAGTTTTGTTGGCTATTGGTGAGAAAACTGCCATCCCCGCCACTGGTGGCGCTGTTACTTTTGAAAAGAAGTAACTGTAACCAGTTACTATTTTTTAGTAACTTACTCTACACTGGTACTAACCATGTTTCTTTTCCATTTTACTGTTTGTTTTCCATCATTTTTATTGTGTTTGCAGAAGCAGAATGAAAATTTCCCCTCCCAGCACACAAATTGGTTGAAAAACGTTGAAACATTTCGCCAACCAACGCTTCGCCAACCATCTGAACAACATCCGGATTTGGTTGAAAAGTGAAAGATGAAAAGCTGTCTTTTTAAGGTTTGTTAAAAAAAAGCGACAACAATATACAGTCACCAACATCCGAATCCTTTTTGAGCTGTAGGTGGCACCTACAAGCTACATCCTGGACAGATCACCAGTCCATCACAGCACCTGGTATTCCCAAGCAGTCTCCCATCCAAGCACTAACCGAGGTAGGTCCTGCTTAGCTTTTAAAACCAGACAAAACCAGGGGTGTTTGGGACACCCAGAGCCCAAAGCAAACATACCAATAAAAACACACAATGTAGAGAGAAATTTGTAGAACATACTTGTATTCAAGTATTCTTTTTTAAGTGTACAGCACAATGGCACTAGCACTACTTTCACATTGTTCCAGATATTATGGAACAAACATTTTGCCAAATGTTGAACTTTAACAAAAGTTGTTAAAAATCTGCATTTTTATGATGAGCTTTTAACAAAGACTCCCATGGTTGTGAAAGTGTATTTGAGTTTTGAGAGACAGATTCCCACAGCCATCACCAAATGCCAGAAAACATTTTGAGGATAAATTTTGGCCAAATCCTGTGGAGCAAACAATTCAGTTATTGGACTATTTTTTGCACAATTTTCAAAAAAAAATTTCCAATTAAAAATGGTCTGTGGTAGATTGACTTAACACAGCTCAATATTCAATGTCTATTTGTGGGTTAAATTAAGGCTTGGACCGACGGACCTGATTTTGCCCAAAATACCACATCTAAATTACGGCTTGTGGTGGTGGGGGTGCTTCTGCTTCTAACGTTTCAGGTAACATTTTTGCCTGACAGTGGAGCATGCAACCACCATCACTTCCCTTTGGTAATCATTGATCGTTGTTTTGGACTGAATCAAAACTCTGAGGTTTCCAATGGCAACCGTAGAGCTCACTGGAAGGTCACTGAGAGATCTGGGAGATCACTGGGTGTAATACTGGTAAGAGATCTGGCCATTTTTTCATCTCTCAACAATCTCCACCCTGGTGTAAAGGGGGTATGACATATAAAGTTTGGAGGATAACGTATCATCATTGCAGTACAATGACTTGAACAATGGTCTCCAATGAATACTGGATGGGTTTTTTTACTCATTTTTATCTGGAAGTGACATCACCTAAAACAGTTATGCTGCAAAGGTTCACTGGCAGATCTGTGCGGATGTTTTTGCACTTAGAAATATTGTTCCCCAGCAATGTATATACAGTAACAAGAAGTCAGTGAAACTGCTGAAATGATTTTTTTCTTTTTTTTGCTTTGTCTGAAGCGTTCTGAATGCAGTCTCTGACCAGCTCTTCTATCAGAGACACATTGCAGCATAAATGATGCAGGAGAGTTTTTGTAGAATACTGCTCCTCTCTCCAGACAGAGGAGTAT
Organism: Pholidichthys leucotaenia; assembly: GCA_020510985.1. NCBI lineage: Eukaryota > Metazoa > Chordata > Actinopteri > Cichliformes > Pholidichthyidae > Pholidichthys > Pholidichthys leucotaenia. The sequence continues at coordinate 265,342,183 of CM035840.1, read as the reverse complement.
AAGCGTGCATGTTTACTGCAAGTAGATAGATTAGGTCTGTGGTTCATTTATTCAACGTACCGGCTGCTAAGTAGAAACATTTTTGGAACATTACCTCCTTCAAATTATTTATGGTTAAAGGTTGTATTTATAACTTTTATTTAAATCCTGGACTTTATCCACATATGACCTGATTATCCTCCAGAACAATTTGTCATATGCACAATTAAATGACCACAGTGTCAGGCTCTGCGTATATGATTACACAGAATGCAACTATTTTGATTTAATTAGTATTATTTCTGTTTTTTTTTTTTTACTTAATATTTGAGTTGAGGAAAAAAAATCAAAATCATAATCATTATGTAGAGTAGTAGATGAGCTAGCGGCTATCTCCCGTTATGATAGCACTTACCGGGAGTGCTCTCTCCTTTTGTTTACTGAGACGTGGCTAACTGAACTAGCAGCAGATGCTAACATTGAGCTGGAGGGTTTTCACATGATACGAGCTGACCGAACACCAGAGAGTGGCAAAACTAGGGGCGGTGGAGTGATAATGTATGTTAACAACAACTGGTGTAGACCGGGACATATCACTGTTAAACAACGACACTGCAGCAAAGACATTGAGTTGCTAGCTGTTAGCATGAGGCCTACATATCTCCCGAGAGAACACTCACACGTGATCTGCATTGTTGTTTATGCAAATCCGACGGCGAACGCTGGGACAGCGCGTGACGTCATCCATTCAGTAACCAGCAGGCTGCAGACAGAACACCCAGATGCTCTTCTCCTCATCTCAGGCGATTTCAACCACGTTTCACTGTCTCCCATTCTGCCCACTTTCACCCAGTATGTCACATGCCACACTAGAGACAATAAAACACTGGATTTGTTCTACGCAAACACTAAGGAGGCGTACACCTCATCACAACTCCCCCCACTTGGGAGATCGGATCACAACTTGGTTCATCTCCGACCGGTGTACAAACCCCTAGTGCACAGACAACCTCCGGCCATGCACACTGTGGAGTTATGGTCTGAGGAGACAATGGACACTCTAAAGGACTGTTTTGAAGCCACTGCCTGGAAGCAGCTCTGCGATCCACATGGTGAGGACATCGATGGCCTCATTCACACCTTCACGGGCTACCTCAGCTTCTGTGTGGACAAATCCGTTCCCACCAAGACCATACGGCGTCACTCAAACAACAAACCCTGGATCAACCCTGAGATAAAAACACTTCTGAGAGAGAAGAAGAGGATCTTCAGGTCGGGGAACAGGGAGATGCTGAAGTCCGTACAGAGGGAGCTGAGGAGAAAGATCAGAGAAGGCAAGGACAGCTTCAGGAAGAAGATGGAGGACAAGCTGCAACAGAGCGACATCAGCGGGGTCTGGAGAAACCTCAAAACCATCTCGGGACTCCAGAATACCTCCCCCCAGGCCACGGGGGGCAGGGAGTGGGCGAACAACCTGAATCTGTTTTTCAATAGATTTGACCAACCGCCCTCCCCCCTGTCTGCACAACAACCACTGCTGCCCCTAAGAAATCAAGTCCTGCTACCCACTCCCCACTCCACTGACACCCCCCCCCACTCCCAACACACAGCCCCCCATCCTGACCCTGACCAAGACCCAGGTGAGGACGGAGCTGAGGAAGATCAAGGCGAGGAAGGCGTCGGGACCGGACGGCATCAGCGCAAAGCTCCTCAAGTCCTGTGCAGACCAGCTGTGTGGGATTGTGACATATATCTTCAACATGAGCCTGAAACTGGGGAGGGTACCACAGCTGTGGAAAACATCTTGTGTGGTACCTGTTCCAAAAACTTCCCACCCCAAAGACCTGAACAGCTTCAGACCGGTGGCCTTGACGTCCCACTTGATGAAGACCCTGGAGAGACTGCTCCTTGCTCATCTCCGCCCCCTGGTGGAACCAGCGATGGATCCACTCCAGTTCGCCTACCAGCATGGCATTGGGGTGGAGGATGCGGTGATCTTCCTCCTTCACCGTTCTCTGTCCCACCTGGAGAAGCCCGGGAATATGGTGAGGATCATGTTCTTTGACTTCTCCAGTGCTTTCAACACCATCCAACCGATGATCCTGAAGGACAAGCTGCTGCGCGCAGGGGTGGACCAGCACCTGTCATCATGGATCCTGGACTACCTCACGAACCAGCCTCAGTTTGTGAGAACCCGGGACTGTGTTTCCGACACGATCATCAGTAGCACGGGGGCCCCCCCAGGGAACGGTGCTGGCTCCCTTCCTGTTCACTCTTTATACTGCGGACTTCTCACACAACACAACACATTGCCATCTACAGAAGTTCTCTGATGACTCTGCGATCGTTGGTCTCATCTCCAGCGGAGATGAAGCTGAGTACAGAGGGCTTATCCAGGACTTTGTGGACTGGTGCCATTGGAACTGCCTCCAGATCAACGCGAGGAAAACTAAGGAGCTGGTGGTGGACTGCCGCAGGCATGGGCAGCCCCTCACAGCACCAGTAAATATACAGGGAACAGACATCGAGATGGTGACATCCTACAAGTACCTGGGTATTCATCTGAACAATAAACTAGACTGGTCACACAATACTGACGCACTCTACAAGAAGGGACAGCGCAGGCTGTTCCTGCTGAGGAGACTCAGGTCTTTTGGTGTACAAGGGGCGCTGCTGAAGTCATTCTATGACACGGTGGTGGCATCAGCCATCACTTTTGGAGTGGTCTGCTGGGGCAGTGGCATTACTGCAGCCGATAGGAAGAGACTGAACAAACTGATTAAGAAAGCTAGCTCTGTCCTGGGGCAGCGCCTTGATCCGATGGAGGAGATAGGAGAGAGAAGGACGGTGGCTAAACTGTCATCTCTGCTGGAGTCCGAGTTCCACCCTATGCAGGACATACTGGATGCACTGAGGAGCTCATTTAGCAGCAGACTACATCATCCCAGGTGCACAACCGAGAGGTTTCGTAGGTCCTTCCTACCAACGGCTGTCAGACTGTACAACCTAAGCAGGGCTGCTCGCAGAGATAGCAAAAAGACGTAACAAACTAATAGTTTTTTTTTGAATGCAAAAGATGCAATAGACTTACACAATGGTCCTCTCCGGCATACAACTAGGAACATACCGGTCGCTATGGAGGGTGAGAATATGTATGGGCACATAATCATACCATGTAGGATAACTAAATAGACGGTTATGCTGTTTCATCCCACCTAGCAACAATGCTCTGCACTGTGTGTGTTTATATATTTACATATTTATTCCATCTAGCTACAATGCTCTGCACTGGGTGTGTTTATATTTATATATCTATATATTTATTCCATCTAGCTACAATGCTCAGCACTGGGTGTGTTTATATTTATATATCTATATATTTATTCCATCTAGCTACAATGCTCCGCACTGTGTTTTTATATATCTACATATTATTCCATCTAGCTACATTGCTCCGCACTGTGTGTGTTTATATACTTGCATATTTATTCCACCTAGCTGCAATGCTCCGTACTGTGGGTGTTTATATATTTACATATTTATTCCATCTAGCTACAATGCTCTGCACTGTGTGTTCATATGTTCATATATTTATTCCATCCAGCTACAATGCTCTGCACTGTGTGTCTGTGTGTGTGTGTGTGTGTATATATATATATTTTATAGTAATATGTACAGTATATTAGCTGCTCTTGCTTGCTTGTTTTTTTTCTTGCCTTCTGATTGTTGCTCTGAGTGTTGCTATCCCTGTGCTGTTGCAATCCTGGAATTTCCCCGTTGTGGGACTAATAAAGGCTTATCTTATCTTATCTTATCTTATTATCTGTATTTTCTTTGATAGCAAAAGAAATAGACTTCTGAAATCACCTATTAGAAAAACAAATAAAATAAAATATAAATAAACAGAAGTCACCTTGAAAATTGCAATATTTTGGGGCTATAATCGTAATTTTTTTGTCAAATCTTCCAGCCCTGATGGTGTGCAGAGCATAACTGATGGAAACAATTTTAAATTTGTACTTTCTTGAATGAAATAATAAGAAACATGCTTCAGAAATTGTGAAGTTGAATGAAGACCCAGTGAGTTGCTGTTCTGTTGTATTCAGGTTTAAACAGCAGACCTACAACGTCTCTCAGCAATAGCAGCATGAAGACATAGCAGGAGGGGGTAAGACTTCCAACCACATCGCCTCACACGTTAGCACCCCGCGGTGTGGTGAGAATGAAAGTCAGTCTCTGCAGCCTGAAGACATACACACACACTCTACCATCGCCGTGCTTCCCCGACTCCTTCTCTGTGAGGTTGACTTATTTTGTTGAGCCATAATATGTCAACATAGATTAGTACCATTTGGACAGAAGACCGGGGGGTGTGGAGGAGGCTCTGTGGCAGCTTGTTTTCACTGCCTTGAGGTGCGTTCACACCAAACGCGAACAGGCTAATTTTCCACGCAGCACAATTACATTACAAATCAATGTAAATACGCCAACAGACATGATTAGTGAGATGCAGACAGGCAAAGTTGTCTTTAAAACTTATGCAGCTGTGTTCAACTTGCTGTGGAAATTCCCAAAATAACGCCATGCTTAGGTTTACATTATCCGACCTGGAGCTCACCTGAAAATGTCATCTCAAGCCTCTAGAACTTCACAGATGATGGGTGTTTATGTTGCTAGCTTGCTAGGATGTCCGTGACCGGAAACCATGGGTAAATAACTCCAAAATCCCGATTCACCTGAAGAGTTCCTGATCGTCCTGTCTCCCGGTGAGTGAGTTTCATTTTCTAACTAGTTTACTCTGCAATGGTGATAATTTTACTCTAGTGACAGCAGAATCTCAAAGCTGGCTAGCAGCTAGGTAGCTAGCGGAGGCGAAAGTGCGACCACACAAATTCAAGCGTCCTTGCGTCTTCCCATTCACTTTGTATAGATTTGCGCCGCCCGTTCGCGTTTTGTGTGAACACACCTTTACTCAAGGTATAATGATATGGTCCTTACATTTTTCACATTTTCTCGAGGTTTACCCTTTCCGTTCTTTTGCGGTCAGACAGTTATGAACATCAAACAAAGCTACAATACATACATGTCAGCAATTCTGAAAACTAGCTTGCCAGTAAGGAAAGGAATCATTCTCTTTTCCACTTTGTAGTTGACACGTGAGATGTATAAAATGTTCAACATTTCACCAAAATCATTCTTCTTCTTTAATGGAACTCATTTGAAACAAGAGCAGTGCTGCTGATGACAGATTATATAAACACAGTAAAACTGGTTAAACACAGGTTTGTATTTTTACTCTCATTGCTGAACTGGTCTTTTGCTCTAGCATGATTTATGTGTTTTGTACCCCGCATATGAGGTAATACTTTCATTTTGGTTTGTTTGTTTGTCTGGCTGTTTGCAGCATTAAACATACTCTACAGTACAGATTTTGATGGCATTTCAATCAGGGGTGGCTCTTGGGCAACTGTATGAACCCTTTAGATTTTGGAGGCAATCCGAGTCAGGCTGTGGATTCTGGATCCCTTTTTCATTTTCTTTAACATTGTGAGATACAGACGTGGACAAAATTCTTGGTACCCCTCTGTTAACGAAAGAAAAACTTAAATGGTCACAGAAATAACTTGAATCTGACAAAAGTGGTAATAAATACAAATTCTATGAAAATTAACCAATGAAAATCAGACAATACTTTTGAATTGTGGTTCGACAGAATTATTTTAAAAAAACTAACTCATGAAACAGGCCTGGACAAAAATGATGGTACCCCTAGAAAAGATGTGACCATAGGGACATGGCCAACCAAGATGTGTCCTCTAATTAACATCACAGGTGTCTACAAACTTGTAATCAGTCAGTCGGCCTATTTAAAGGGTGACAAGTAGTCACTGTGCTGTTTGTTGACACGGTGTGTACCACACTAAACATGGACCAGAGGAAGCAAAGGAGAGAGTTGTCTCAGGAGATTAGAAAGAAAATTATAGACAAGCATGTTTAAGGTAAAGGCTATAAGACCATCTCCAAGCAGCTTGATGTTCCTGTGACTACAGTTGCACATATTATTCAAAAATTTAAGATCCACGGGACTGTAGCCTGTAGCCCTTGGACACCCGAGTAAAGAGAGGTGCAGAGCTGTCAACTGATCACCACCTGGTGGTGAGTTGGATCCGATGGCAGGGGAGGAAGCCATTCAGACCTGGTAGACCCAAACGTATAGTGAGGGTGTGCTGGGAGCGTCTGGCTGAGGCCCCTGTCCGGGAGGTCTTCAACTCCCACCTCCGGAAGAACTTCAACCACATTCCGAGGGAGTCTGGAGACATGGAGTCTGAATGGGCCATGTTCTCCACCTCTGTTGTTGAAGCGGCGGCCCAGAGCTGCGGCCGCAAGGTGGTCGGTGCATCTCGTGGTGGCAACCCCCGAACCAAGTGGTGGACACCAGTGGTGAGGGGGGCCATTAAGCTGAAGAAGGAGTCCTATCAAGCTTGGTTGGCTTGTGGGACTCCCGAAGCAGCTGAGGTGTACCGGCAGGCCAAGCGGAGTGCAGCTCGGGTGGTTGCTGAAGCAAAAATGCGGGTATGGGAGGAGTTCGGTGAGGCCATGGAACAAGACTTTCGGTTGGCTTCAAAGAGATTCTGGCAAACTGTTCGGCGGCTCAGGAGGGGAAAGCAGCTCCCCATCCACACTGTGTATGGTGCGGATGGGACACTGTTGACTTCAACTGGGGATATCGTAGGGCGGTGGAAGGAATACTTCGAGGATCTCCTCAATCCCACTGATACGCCTTCCACAGAGGAAGCAGGGTTTGGGGACGAGGGGGATGACTCGCCTATCACAGGAGCTGAGGTCGCCAAGGTGGTTAAAAATCTCCTTGGTGGCCGGGTCCCGGGGGTGGACGAGATTCGCCCTGAGTACCTCAAGGCCCTGGATGTTGTTGGGTTGTCATGGTTGACACGCCTCTGCAACATTGCGTGGAGGTCGGGGGCAGTGCCTTTGGCATGGCAAACCGGGGTGGTGGTTCCTCTCTTCAAAAAAGGGGACCGGAGGGTGTACTCCAACTTTAGAGGGATCACACTCCTCAGCCTCCCTGGGAAGGTCTATGCCAAGGTACTGGAGAGAAGAGTCCGGCCGTTGGTCGAACCTTGGATTCAGGAGGAGCAATGTGGTTTTCGTCCTGGCCGTGGCACATCAGACCAGCTCTTTACCCTCTCGAGAATTCTTGAGGGTTCATGGGTGTTTGCCCAACCAGTTTACATGTGTTTTGTGGACTTGGAGAAGGCATTTGACCGCGTCCCTCGTGGATTTTTGTGGGGGGTGCTTCAGGAGTATGGGGTATCGGGCTTGTTGTTACGAGCTATTCGGTCTCTGTACGACCGTTGTGAGAGTTTGGTTCATATTGCCAACACTCGGTCGGAGTCATTCCCAGTGAGAGTTGGACTCCGCCAGGGCTGCCCTTTGTCACCGATCCTGTTCATAATTTTTATGGACAGGATTTCTAGGCGCAGCCAGGGAATTGAGGGTGTCATGCTTGGTGACCACAGGATCTCATCTCTGTTGTTTGCAGATGATGTTGTCCTGTTGGCTTCATCCAGCAATGACCTACAGCTCTTGCTGGGACGGTTTGCCACTTAGTGTGAAGCGGCTGGGATGAGAATCAGCACCTCCAAGTCCGAGTCCATGGTCCTCAGCCGGAAAAAGGTGGATTGTCCTCTCCGGGTTGGGGACAGGCTCCTGCCCCAAGTGGAGGAGTTTAAGTATCTTAGGGTCTTGTTCACGAGTGAGGGGAAAATGGAGCGAGAGATCGACAGACGGATTGGAGCAGCATCTGCAGTGATGCGGACGTTGTACCGGTCTGTTGCGGTGAAGAGGGAGCTTAGTTCTAAGGCAAAGCTGTCGATTTACCAGTCAATCTACGTTCCTACTCTCACCTATGGTCACGAGCTTTGGGTAATGACCGAAAGAACGAGATTGCGGATACAAGCGGCTGAAATGAGCTTTCTACGTAGGATTGCTGGACTCACCCTCAGAGACCCCTGGGCTGCACGGTGGCGCAGTGGTTAGCACTGCGGCAGCACAGTTTACCCTTGGCCGGGGGATTGTGGGGATCGTGGGATCGTGGGTTCGATCCCAGCCCCCGACCAACAGTGATCTGTGTGGAGTTTGCATGTTCTCCCCGTGTTGCGTGGGTTTACTCCGGGATTTCTCCGGTTTCCTCCCACATGCCAAAAACATGCATGTTAGGTTAATTGGCTGTTCTAAATTGTCCCTAGATATCTGTTTCCTATAGGCCCTTAGAATAGAGGGTTAGTATTAATGAAAGCGCTTTGAGTGGTCTTTGTGACTAGAAAAGCGCTATATAAGTGCAGGTTAGTTAGTTAGTTAGTTAGATAGGGTGAGGAGCTCAGTCATCCGGGAGAGGCTCAGAGTAGAACCGCTGCTCCTCCACATTTAAAGGAGTCAGTTGAGGTGGTATGGGCATCTGATTAGGATGCCTCCTGGACGCCTCCCACTTGAGGTGTTTCAGGTACGTCCCACTGGGACGAGACCCCGGGGCAGACCCAGGATTCGGTGGAGAAACTATGTCTCCCAGCTGGTCTGGGAATGCCTTGGTATCCCCTCTGAAGAGCTGGAGCAGGTGGCTGGGGAGAGGGAAGACTGGGCTTCTCTGCTTGAACTGCTGCCTCCGCGACCCGGACCTCCGGAAAAGCGGTAGAAGATGGATGGATGGATGGATGGGACTGTAGCCAACCTCCTTGGACGTGGCCACAGGAGGAGACGGATAATACGAATGGTAACAAAAGAGCCCAGAACAACCTCTAAACACATTCATGGTGAACTCCAAGGTCAAGGTACATCAGTGTCAGATCGTACCATCCTTCGTTGTTTGAGCCAAAGTGGACTTCATGGAAGACGACCAAGGAGGACACCACTGTTGAAAACAAATCATAAAAAAAGCCAGACTGGAATTTGTCAAACTGTATGTTGACAAGCCACAAACCTTCTGGGAGAATGTCCTATGGACAGATGAGACAAAACTTGAACTTTTTGGCAAGGCACATCAGCTCTATGTTCACAGACGCAAAAATAAAGCATACCAAGAAAATAACACTGTCCCTACTGTGAAACATGGAGGAGGTTCTGTTATGTTCTGGGGTTGCTTTGCTGCATCTGGCACAGGGTGTCTTGAATCTGTGCAGGGTACAATGAAATCTCAAGACTATCAAGGTATTCTAGAGAGAAATGTGCTGCCCAGCATCAGACAGCTTGGTCTCAGTCGCAGGCCATGGGTCTTGCAACAGGATAATGACCCAAAACACACAGCTTAAAACACCCAAGAATGGCTAAGAGCGAAACATTGGACTATTCTAAAGTGGCCTTCTATGAGCCCTGATCTAAATCCTATTGAACATCTGTGGAAGGAGCTGAAACATGCCGTCTGGAGAAGGCACCCTTCAAACCTGAGACAACTGGAGCAGTTTGCTCATGAGGAGTGGGCCAAAATACCTGCTTAGAGGTGTAGGAGTCTCATTGACAGTTACAGAAATTGTTTGATTGCAGTGATTGCCTCAAAAGGTTGTGCAACAAAATATTAAGTTAAGGATACCATCATTTTTGTCCAGGCCTGTTTCATGAGTTTTTTTTTTTAATAATTCTGTTGAACCACAATTCAAAAGCATTGTCTGATTTTCATTGGTTAATTTTCATAGAATTTTTATTTATTACCACTTTTGTCAGATTCAAGTTATTTCTGTGACCATTGTGGGTTTTTCTTTCATTAACAGAGGGGTACCAACAATTTTGTCCATGTCTGTAGGACCCTGGTGGAGGTTGCAATCTCCGAGTGCCCTCTAGTTTATTTACTTATCTGAGTACAGCATTTTGTTATACAATGTTTATTTACAGATCATAAGCTAAGCCGTATAGACTGTACAGAGGGTCTTCTGTGGCCTCTTCTGCTTCATGTTAATCTTTTTTCAATGAAATAGAGCTCATATGTAAACTAGTGGTGTTGGATGAATAAAATTTTAATCGCAATTAATCTTTTGGAATATTGAGTTAATCGTGATTAATGATGCGTTAATCGTGTGTTTTTCCATAAAGATACAGTGTACCTTAACCCCTTGCACTCCGGTCAATTTCCCTAAAAACGCCAAAAAATAACGTGCCACAAGTAAATTGAAAGCTGTTCTTCAACCCTTTGCAGCATCTTCATGGGGTTGGTCTCATTTAAAAGAAAACACTTGGAATTTTTTGGCAAAACAGTCATAATCTCTGTAAGTGCTCCAGCCACTGAATTACAGTCATTTAAACATACTGAACTTGAAGAAAATAAATTTGGCCTGGGTGTTTTTTTGGATACAAATGCTTGCAAATAACACACAGCTTCAGATCCGGGCGAGAAAATGCAACAGAAATGTAGAACCAAGTGTTATCCAGCTGAGGTCAAAATTTTGTAACAATACCACAAAAAATGAATATATTACACAGCTTTTTCCTCAGGTAGTTCCCAAATTGTGCCAAATGGCACAGTTTGGAAAAAACGTCTGTAACTTTTGAATGATTCAATATAGAAGCTTCATCTTGGACTCTAATGAAAGGTGACACTCAGGGCTGTGTGTGTGTGTGGGGGGGGGGGGGGTGTCCCCCCCCTCGCTACAGAGGACGGACATCGGCCATCGCTACATGACGGATTAGACTCATGTGGCTATGTGGCGACCGCGGCGCAGTCACCGCGGCTTCCCCTCCCCTCGCTACAGAAGAGTAGTGGGGGGGGGGCCTTCACGGTCCAGACGCGGCGAACGAACCATGTACCGCGGCGCACGTACTTCGGACTTCGTGCGCCGCACAGTTGTAATTTACCGATCGGTCAAAAGTCATTTTTTGATTACAATTTTCAGGGATAAAAAATTATTTAGCTTATAACACTTACCTCTTCACAGCAGCATTGTCCTGGCGAACTTCTCTTCCTCATTGTCAGACCAACGCGACGCTGGTCCGCGTGTGGTTCCCGGTCAAAACATAATTCCATGATTGCGGTTTTGGCGAATGATTTACGACCTTTGTCGTCGGCCTCCGTCGGTCTATGATGACCATGGAAGAGAATCCTAAACGTCTATTCTGCTGGGATAAGTACAGGTTGCACTTATGGGTGGTCTCCGTGCTGCTGGGTCTGTAGCAGGTTCTTCCTGCGGGTCCTTTTTTTCATCTGCTGCAGCAGTCAGTCTCTCTTCCCCCAGCCTTACACAAAACAGCTCACGAACTTCTGTGCTTCAGTTGGCTGGCTGCATTCACAGCGTTGGTAGGCGGGTCCTTCTTGCTAGGTTTTCAGTCATTGGTTCTTCAAGGTTTCAGAAACCCAATTCAAGGCTCTTATTAGTCGAATGAGAGGTCAATCATATCTGATCTGTTCGCGGCTATGTCTGTAGTGGAAGAACTTTTTTTTTTTTCAGTGCGCGCTTGGACGCAGCGCCCTCGTGCGTCCTAGTGTGCACGAGAGCGCCCTCATGCGCTCTGGGATGCAGAGACTAACTAACTAACTAACTAACTAACCTGCACTTATATAGCGCTTTTCTAGTCACAAAGACCACTCAAAGCACTTTCATTAATACTAACCCTCTATTCTAAGGGCCTATAGGAAACAGATATCTAGGGACAATTTAGAACAGCCAATTAACCTAACATGCATGTTTTTGGCATGTGGGAGGAAACCGGAGAAATCCCGGAGTAAACCCACGCAACACGGGGAGAACATGCAAACTCCACACAGATCACTGTTGGTCGGGGGCTGGGATCGAACCCACGATCCCACGATCCCCACAATCCCCCGGCCAAGGGTAAACTGTGCTGCCGCAGTGCTAACCACTGCGCCACCGTGCAGTCAAGAGACGTGCCCGTCCGCGATACACCGGAGTGCAAGAGGTTAAGTCGGTAATTTTTCAAGTTTGTTATACTGTAATGAACATGAGAGTGGACAAATATGCTTGCTGTCTTCACCTGCAGGTTTATTAAAGCTCTCAGCATATCCAAAATGACATAAACTATCCAGAATACTCTCCAGAAAATTCTCAAAAGTATTACCGCATGTGAAAACAATGCCAGGGCTCAATAACGTCACTGAACAACAACCAGCCAACCAGCAGCCACAAAAGGAGCTTGCTCTTTCTCCCATAGCAAATCAATCGATCAATCAGTCAATCAACTTTATTTATATACCACTTTAAAAAGCAACACTCGCCACACAAAGTGCTGTACAACAAGGACACACATAAAAACATAAAAGCAAGGAGCAGGACAATAGCACAAAAACAATATAAAACCAACAAGACAATATAAAACTCAGCAAAAGTAGAAACCACAGTCCATAAAATCAATAACATAAAAGGTAAGAGAAGCAAACATCCACCACTTTTAAGGAGATCAACACAAAACCTCATGTGTCACAACAGACACAATTTCCCTTTTAGCAGAAAAATTGCAAACATAAACAAACAACTATCTTGCCCGTGATGACACCCCACCATGCTACAAAAACAGCGGGGGAGGGAATGGACATTATGAACACAGCTTGAAAATTTTATTTAGACTGGTACTCATCAACAGTTGGACCCAAAGCTATGAGGATGAAAACAGCCGAATTTCTGTCTGTGTCAGCAGCTGGAGGTCAGCTATAACCTAGCATGTAGCTAGTAGCTACTAGCTAGCTAGCTTCCACAGAAGAAGAACAACACAACATCCAAGCGAAGTTTTGGAGGAGGCTGTAACTATTATCCAGGTGAGAGCTCTGACAGATAATGTTGTAAACTTAAACATGACAGCACTTTGGGCATTTCTCAGGTCAGCTGATCAGCTGCTCCTGGAGATACAAAATCAAAGAGGAAGCTCAGAGGGGACAGAGCTTTTTCTGTTGCTGCTCCTTAACTATGGAACAGCCTTCCTTTGCCTATTAGACAGGCTCCTTCACTGTCCACTTTAAAAACTTATCTTAAAACTCATTTTTACTCCTTGGCCTTCAGCCCAGCATGAGACATTGATTGCACTTGTTTTATTGCTTTTATTATATGATTGTCATTTTTACTTGTTTTGTTTTATACCTTTTTAGTTGCATTTTACTGTCTTTTATGTCCTTTTTATTTTATCTATTCTTAATGTGCAGCACTTTGTATAAGCTGCAGTTGTTTTTAAAGTGCTTTACAAATAAAGTTTGAATGATTGATTGATTCATTAATTTCCATGGCTGTAATCCAGCTTGTTTGACTTAGTGATGTCTGCATAGCGCGCACAGTGTCTGTGGCCAGAATGGCTTTGGTATGGAGAGCCGCTAGGCCAAAAAGTACTGTTTGCAATTTCTTATGTTAACTGCTGTTAACCGCGATCACAAAATTTGTCGCCGTTAACAGGGGCAAAGCATTAACGGGCGATTAATGCGAAAACGCCAACACCACTAATGTAAACCTTCAGTTTTGTATGTGAATGTTAACTATTTCAATAAAATATTGTTCATGAAAATAAGAACATGCTACTAAAGTTTTTAAATGTATTGTTAGAATATACACTTAGGTCCATACAGTGCATCCGGAAAGTATTCACGGCGCTTCACTTTTTCCACAATTTGTTATGTTACAGCCTTATTCCAAAATGGATTAAATTCATTTTTTCCCACAAAATTCTACACACAATACCCCATAATGAAAACATGTTTTTGTTTTTGTTTTTTTGAGATTTTTGCAAATTCATTAAAAATAAAAAAAAATAAGCAATCACATTTCATAAGTATTCACAGCCTTTGCCATGAAGATCAAAATTGAGCTCAGGTGCATCCTATTTCCACTGATCATCCTTGAGATGTTTCTACATTTTAATTGGAGTCCACCTGTGGTAAATTCAATTGATTGGACATGATTTGTAAAGGCACTCACCTGTCTATATAAGGTCCCACAGTTGACAGTGTATGTCAGAGCACAAACCAAGCATGAAGTCAAATGAATTGTTTGTAGACCTCTGAGACAGGATTGTCTCGAGGCACAAATCTGGGGAAGGGTACAGAAAAGTTTCTGCGGCTTTGAAGGTCCCAATGAGCACAGTGGCCTTCATCATCCATAAATGGAAGAAGTTTGGAACCACCAGGACTCTTCCTAGAACTGGCCAGCCGTCTAAACTGAGCAATCGGGGAAAAAGAGCCTTAGTCAGGGAGGTGACCAAGAGCCCGATGGTCACTCTGTCAGAGCTCCAGTGTTGCTTGGTGGAGAGAGGAGAACCTTTCAGAAGGACAACCAACTCTGCAAAAACCCACCATGTCAGGGGCCGAGCTGACTTGGTTTCTCCCGGCTCGGCCCTGATCTCTCTGTGGGTTAAGGTGCCACGTTGTATGTATATTAGTATGTATTCCTGGGTGCTGTGCCCTATCCATAGCCACTGCTTTCTGGCCGGAAGCGGTGAGGCAGCCTCTTGGGCTCACACTGGTGTGAGTGCTGTCTAACTGTCTGCCGGTCCGACCACGCCCCTTCTTTATTACTGCCAGCTGTTCCAACTCCTGGTTGCCATCTCCCCGCTCCTTGCCCAGGTGCGGCCAATTTACTATCCCCAGCAATGCGTGTACTTAAGGAGTCTTTTGCCAGTCACGCATTGCTGGGTCATTGCGCTTCATTTACGGTCATCGTGCATCGTATGGAGTCTCGTCTAAAGGACTGTGTTCATTTGGTGTTTTTGGACTTACTCGGACAAGCTCCAGTCATGTGAGTATAATCTGTGTGTGTGCTTTCCCCGGTATTCTCACCCCTAACTGTTGAGCGTCTTGGAGGACTCCTGAACCATTGAGAATTGTAGACACTGTAACTGTTTATCAGTGTGATGTGCTTAACAAATGTATATGGTGTTACCCAGCGCATAAATTCTCGTCCTTTCACCCCTCCTCCGTGTGCTGTGGAAAAGCGCAAGGGGAGTTTATGACAGAATGACCCAGCCCAAATAAAAGGATTTAGCGGGTACACCCACACATCCTTTTCCCTTCCTTTTTTGTCTGTTATTTTTTGGAACTAACCTGTGCTGGAGTTGGCCATGGATTCGGCGCCCCGAAGCTATCTGTTGAGCTTGGGATGGGAGTGCTGCCGAGCAATAATGGACATCGATGGGCTCATCGCATCGGCCAGTGTTTATTCTACCCCAGAGGGCATTCTCTGGTACGTAGGCCTGGCGGAGGCAGAGGTCTGGCGGTGCCCTCAACTCGCTCGGCATGCCGAGGGAATGGAGAAGATTAACCGGTTGGCAGTGCTGCGGCGTGGGTGCGGCAAAGGGGTGAGGAAATCCCCTAGGAATACCGAGCTTGAGTCGAGGGTCAAGCACTCCCGGTGCTCCATTCGGCCCTGTGGTAGCCTCCTCCCTGGAGCCTTGAAAAATGCCCCCCCCCCCCCCGGAGTTTTGAAATGGGCTCTTAGTGGCCTCCTCCCAGGAGCTTTCGGACCCCCAGGGCTAATCTTCCTGATGCCGTGTCTTGGGTCCCACACTGCGGCAGCCAACCTCTGCGAAGCCCCTCTATCTGAAGCCACCTCCCAGATACACCGCAATTTGTTAACATGCCAGATTGAATTGTCCGTCAGCCAAACATATGCTGTTCCCTGCTTCATCATGGTCCTCAGCGGCACCTGCTGTTTTGCTGGCTGTGGTCCGGTCAGTTGCCATCCCGGCCTCCCGCTGGCACAAACCCGAACCCAGTCCATGACTTGTGGCAGCACTTTACTTGGTTTGATGTGCCGCCATGCGCTCGCCAGCTCTGTGCTCTCCCTCGTTACACTGTGGCAGTTCAGCAGTCACCGTTGTCGCAGTGGACTCCTCACCCGTCATCGGCTGAAATTCGACCTGAGCGCTGAAGGTGTCCGATGCCTCCCTGGTGTCACTCGCCGGAATGGAAACTCCACCCGCCAACTTGGTCGCTCCCACTGCAGCCGGCCGAGCGCAGGCACTGGAGTCATCCGGTTCCTCCACTGAGCCGTCTGAAGCGCTCTGCTGTGCCGCACCATACACTGCATCCAAGTTCATCTGCTGTCGCTGTGTGTTATTTCTACCCCACCCCCCTCCAGGCAGCTCACCCCCTGAGAGCACGGAGCAGATGCTTCGGTGTCGGTGCTGTCCATAAAGATCTCATCGGTGTTGGTCTCATTAAACCCGAGCTCCCTCCCCTCCAGCTTTGGCTCTGGCTGTGTGAGGGATGGAGGCGAGCCCGGTCTTTGCCCATTCTCCGTATCGTCTTCACCCTCTGTGCCGTAACCACTCTCTGCGTTACATTCACCGTCCACACTGTGCCCTTCGGCCACACCCACGTCCACGAAGCCTGGGTGAACTGGGCCTTAGCCGCTGACTGTTTGCCCACCGATTGTGAAAGTAAACCACAGCTCACTGAATAAATCCCACCCCATAACATTTCCACCCCGGCGTGTGACCTGGAACTGGAATGCTGGAACCACTTTTTTGCCGTACTGCACTGCAAATGTGACGTTTCTTCACCGGAGCTCCTGTTGTCCGGTAATTCCACCACATCAGGGCGCCAGGGGGTGAGCCTCTGAACCACGGCCTCACTTACTGTGGACTGCGTGGCGGTGGTGGCTATCATCATGGGCATACTCATGCCATCTAGCTTCACAACACGTTGCAAGTCCTGAATAACCTTTGAGGCCTGCAACGTTTATGCCGTCTCTGTAGGGTGTAGGGTTAGCTAGCTTAGCTTTTCGTCAATGGCAGCAGGTTTTCGCGCGCTGTGCCACATTTCTGGGCTTAGCAAAGTAGCTAGTCAACATCTCAATAGCCTTCTCATAACAATCCATTGGACCAAGCATTCAAAAGACTCTGACCTTCTGTGCCTAGGAAGTGGACCAGCATTTTATTATGTTCCAGACTTCAGTAAAGATAAAACACACATACAGTATTTATGAAAAGTCATGGACTGGGAGACCTGTAGATTTTGTTAATACAAAGTTATTCACATAAGAAAACCCCAGAGTCTCCATCAGACCATCTTGACGGTTCTTGTGTTAATAAAATTAACACGGTAAATAATCATTTTATTCATGAGTAGTCCTTAATTTATACATATTAAACAACGGAATCTGCCATGTGAAATGAAAATCAAAACTCTGATATATGATGAACAAAAATAAACTATTTTACTGGGGTTTGTGCTTAAAAAAAAAAAAAAAAAAAGCTTTGAAGAAACTATATTATGCTCCTCTGATCTGGCTGCGCCTGTGTTGATGACCTGCTTCCTCATCAGCTGTGCCTGTGCTCAATTTTGCAGTGCTCTTGGCGGATGGGTGGTCATTATTGAAATGAAGTGACTGCATCTGTGTTCATAATTTTGCATGTTTTTAGTAGAACACTGGCAAAAATTGGCCACTCCCTTAGGTGTGCTGTCTAATTTGCACACTCGCTAATTTGTACTGCTTTAGTAAATCTGCCCCTTAGTCTCTTATAGATCAGAAGTGTCACAGGTCCTCCGCTGATGGCTAAGGATGCACTTTTCTCCAAGAATATGTAGCAATACATATAAAAATAAAACACTACATCCATTTAAGTCTAGAAACAGTGCTGAGGAGAGAACAGACCTTCCTGAACTGTCAGTAATCTCCTTGTTTGTTTACATCAAACTTTTTTCAGCAAGATAAAGGTTCATGGTTCTGCCAAGTGACGTATTTCACAGTGTAGACCCAGAAAACAAAAACAAACACTGGACAAGTGGAACATTTTAGTGCTTTTATTTACAGTGCAAGTTGAACTTGGGACAAGAACCTGGCAACCCTGCAGGAAGAGAAGACAGAGATGGTCAGTGTCTGATGGCAAAACAAGTTTTGAGAATTGATAGCTTACAGAATCTCACATAGGAGGGGGAGGTTTGAAGAGGCTGAAGCTCCACCTGGAGGAACAGCCCTGGTTCAGTACATCTTGAAACCTCCATGTTGTGTTGGTGGCTGCTTGCTCCTAATAAAGGCTGGTGTTAATTGCTGCAGGTGAGAGTGGCCACACAGCTGCATGGAATCAGCAATTAGCAGGGAGCGAGGGAAAAACAACGCAGCACAAACCCGCAATAATACACCAAGATGATGGCAAATAAAGGTCAGTTTATTTTACTGAAATGTGTATGTGCAGGTACAAGACTTATTTCTGGTACACTTGCTGTAATTAATTTAGGCTTACTTGACTCTCTGGACATAGTAGCAAGTGTAAATTTTAACAATTGAGAGATTAAATAAATTTATTTGGAAGATCATCAATGTCCCTCAACCATTGTCACATCATTTTCTAATATCTCTTTGCTCCCAAATGTTTATTTTTTTCCTCCCATTTGTTCCTTATGGTTGGTTTCAAGTTGTGCTGTTTCACTATACTCTTCTGGCAAGCTGCCCTCTCTCTCTCTCTCTCTCTGAGTGGGTGTGGTCGTGAGTGCGAGCTGAGAGCGTGTGACAGCGTGAGTGAATTATTTCAAATTTTTCTCTATCTTTTGGTGTTTAAGGTGTTTTTTTGTTAAATAATCTTAATTTTTGTTGTTTTCTGTAGCTGGGGTGGGGTAGGCGTTTTGGGAGGGGGGTTTCTGCTGCCAGCTCTGCTGGTCAGCATGGTTTTGGAGCGAGGCTCCGGTTTTGAGCAGCTGACACGCCGCCATGCTGTCAAACTGACACCGGCTGTCAGCTGCTCGGTGGAGGAATGTAGTCTGGCTGTGGGGGAGCTGGTCGGTTATGAAAGTGTTAGATCAGCTTCGAGAATGAATAGTGCCGTGGTGATTTTCCTCGATAGTGTGGAAAAAGTTAACCGGGTAGTGGAGAGCGGGGTTGTGATTAAAGACACACTGGTTCCTGTTCTGTCTCTGGTGAATCCCGCGAAGAGAATTACCATCTCAAATGTCCCACCATTTTTAAAGAACGAGCTGTTGGAGAAGGAGCTGTCGAGACACGGGCAGCTTTTGTCCCCGATTAAGCACATCCCTCTCGGTTGTAAGTCCCCGCGTTTAAAGCATGTCATGTCTTTTAGGCGACAGGTGCTCATGATTTTAAAGAATAGCGAGGAAAGCCTCAACCTCGTGTTTAAATACCGGATTGACGGCTTTGATTACACCATCCACGTCACCTCCGATAATATGAAGTGTTTCGGCTGCGGAATGGAGGGACACTTGATTCGATCATGCCCTCGGGGAGTGGGGGGTGATCACTCGGGGGGGGGGGGGCGCTAGTGCGGCCTCGGGGCCGTCTGGCGGCGGAGCGGCTTTGCCGCCCTCCGAGGCTGACGGCGCTACTGCGCCGTCGGGCGTTTCGGCCGGAGCCGCAGGGCCGTCTGGCGGCGGCGCTTCGGCCGAGGCCGCGAGGCTGTCTGGCGGCGGGGCGGCTTCGCCGCCCTCCGCAGCCGGCCTGTCGATCATAACTGAAACAGCAACAACAGTTAAAGCACATTGCGGGGCTGCTGCACAGACCAACATTGCAGACAAGGGTGATATTACCGACAGGGATCACGCTGAGGGTCAGACAGAGGAGCCGAATGAGGCCCAGGTAGATGGTGGGACCAGAAAGATGAATATAAAAGCACAGCACAGGGTGAGCGAAAGACAGGAAGAGACAGCTACCAGGGTGGCTGAGTCAGTGTTGGAGGATGAGGATGACATCGAATTAGATGAAGAGTTATGTAAAACCTCCATCAATTTGGAAACCAAACAGCAGAGGAGCAAAGTAAAAAGGGTTGTTAAAGACAGTTCTGAGGTTTCTCTATCTCAGCCAGATTCTTATGCTGGGTCTGAGATAGGGAGTGATGGTGAAAGCAGTGATGATGTGGCCAGTGGAGGCGGTTACCCCTTCACAAAAATACAGAAGTTTTTGCAGGACACTAAGGGGGTCAGAATGGTTAAAGTTGAAAGCTTCTTCCCTGATCTAAAACGTTTTGTTGACTCTGCTCGGGTCTACATGAAAAATAGGGGAGAGCTTGAGAAGGAAAGTTTCACTGATCAGGAGATCTACAGACTAAAAAAGCTTGTGCTAAAAGTTAAGAACCAAATTGCCCAGGATGATTAGTCTTTTATCGCTCATTCTTTCTTTTCTGTTTTTATATTGGCTTTGCCCTCTTATGTAGTCAGGAGTTTACTTGGAGCTGGTGTACTTGGTAACAGCCTTGGTTCCCTCAGACACGGCGTGCTTGGCCAGCTCACCGGGCAGCAGGAGGCGCACTGCGGTCTGGATCTCCCTGGAGGTGATGGTGGAGCGCTTATTGTAGTGGGCCAGACGAGAGGCCTCGGAGGCGATGCGCTTTAAAGGTCCAGCCTTTGCGCTGCACACTACTGTTATTAATTCACTGCATTAATTTGGTCAGGTGTTTTGTGACCACAATGAGCAGAAACATTTTCTGCTTATCCACCATTTAAACCTGTATTTGTCATCTGAAAGGAAATTAACTTTTCATGAGATTGTTGTTTGACTTCACCTTTGACAGTTAAGGTTTCAGTTAAGGTTTTTTTTTTTTTTTTTTTTTTTTTTTTTTTTTTTTTTTTTGATCCGTCTTTTTTTTTCACCCCACTTATATCACGGACACACAGATCGTCCTAAATGTCTCCTGAGCCGGTGGACGGAGCCACTGTCTATAGCAGGATACGATACAGCAGAGAACAGCTGCTAGCATTCAACCGCCACCCGGTCCCATTGGAAATACTCGACATACCGAGAGAACTGAGGCGAAAACGCCGCGGCTGCCGGGCTGGAGTAAGGCGGAGGACAAAAAATATAAGGTACAGACCCTCCCTTCCATCTGTTGTCATGGGAAATGTACGGTCGATACTGGGAAAGTTAGATGAGCTAGCGGCTATCTCCCGTTATGATAGCACATACCGGGAGTGCTCTCTCCTTTTGTTTACTGAGACGTGGCTAACTGAACTAGCAGCAGATGCTAACATTGAGCTGGAGGGTTTTCACATGATACGAGCTGACCGAACACCAGACAGTGGCAAGGCTAGGGGCGGTGGAGTGATCATGTATGTTAACAACAACTGGTGCAGACCGGGACATATCACTGTTAAACAACGACACTGCAGCAAAGACATTGAGTTGCTAGCTGTTAGCATGAGGCCTACATATCTCCCGAGAGAACACTCACACGTGATCTGCATTGTTGTTTATGCAAATCCGACGGCGAACGCTGGGACAGCACGTGACGTCATCCATTCAGTAACCAGCAGGCTGCAGACAGAACACCCAGATGCTCTTCTCCTCATCTCAGGCGATTTCAACCATGTTTCACTGTCTCCCATTCTACCCACGTTCACCCAGTATGTCACATGCCACACTAGAGACAATAAAACATTGGATTTATTCTACGCAAACACTAAGGAGGCGTACACCTCATCACAACTACCCCCACTCGGGAGATCGGATCACAACTTGGTTCATCTCCGGCCGGTGTACAAACCCCTAGTGCACAGACAACCTCCGGCCATGCACACTGTGGAGTTATGGTCTGAGGAGACAATGGACACCCTAAAGGGCTGTTTTGAAGCCACCGCCTGGAAGCAGCTCTGCGATCCACATGGTGAGGACATCGATGGCCTCATTCACACCTTCACGGGCTACCTCAGCTTCTGTGTGGACAAATCCGTTCCCACCAAGACCATACGGCGTCACTCAAACAACAAACCCTGGATCAACCCTGAGATTAAAACACTTCTGAGAGAGAAGAAGAGGATCTTCAGGTCAGGGAACAGGGAGATGCTGAAGTCCGTACAGAGGGAGCTGAGGAGAAAGATCAGAGAAGGCAAGGACAGCTTCAGGAAGAAGATGGAGGACAAGCTGCAACAGAGCGACATCAGCGGGGTCTGGAGAAACCTCAAAACCATCTCGGGGCTCCAGAATACCTCCCCCCAGGCCACAGGGGGCAGGGAGTGGGCGAACAACCTGAATCTGTTTTTCAATAGATTTGACCAACCGCCCTCCCCCCTGACTGCACAACAACCACTGCTGCCTCTAAAGAAATCAAGTCCTGCTGCCCACTCCCCACTCTACCAACACCCCCCCACTCCCAACACACAGCCCCCCATCCTGACCCTGACCAGGACCCAGGTGAGGACGGAGCTGAGGAAGATCAAGGCGAGGAAGGCGCCGGGACCGGACGGCATCAGCGCAAAGCTCCTCAAGTCCTGTGCAGACCAGCTGTGTGGGATTGTGACGTATATCTTCAACATGAGCCTGAAACTGGGGAGGGTACCACAGCTGTGGAAAACATCTTGTGTGGTACCTGTACCAAAAACTTCCCACCCCAAAGACCTGAACAGCTACAGACCGGTGGCCTTGACGTCCCACTTGATGAAGACCCTGGAGAGACTGCTCCTTGCTCACCTCCGCCCCCTGGTGGAACCAGCGATGGATCCACTCCAGTTCGCCTACCAGCATGGCATTGGGGTGGAGGATGCGGTGATCTTCCTCCTTCACCGTTCTCTGTCCCACCTGGAGAAGCCCGGGAATATGGTGAGGATCATGTTCTTTGACTTCTCCAGTGCTTTCAACACCATCCAACCGATGATCCTGAAGGACAAGCTGCTGCGCGCAGGGGTGGACCAGCACCTGTCATCATGGATCCTGGACTACCTCACGAACCGGCCTCAGTTTGTGAGAACCCGGGACTGTGTGTCCGACACGATCATCAGTAGCACGGGGGCCCCCCAGGGAACGGTGCTGGCTCCCTTCCTGTTCACTCTTTATACTGCGGACTTCTCACACAACACAACACACTGCCATCTACAGAAGTTCTCTGATGACTCTGCGATCGTTGGCCTCATCTCCAATGGAGATGAAGCTGAGTACAGAGGGCTTATCCAGGACTTCGTGGACTGGTGCCATCGGAACTGCCTCCAGATCAACGCTAGGAAAACTAAGGAGCTGGTGGTGGACTGCCGCAGGCATGGGCAGCCCCTCACAGTACCAGTAAATATACAGGGAACAGACATCGAGATGGTGACATCCTATAAGTACCTGGGTATTCATCTGAACAATAAACTAGACTGGTCACACAATACTGATGCACTCTACAAGAAGGGACAGCGCAGGCTGTTCCTGCTGAGGAGACTCAGGTCTTTTGGTGTACAAGGGGCGCTGCTGAAGTCATTCTATGACACGGTGGTGGCATCAGCCATCACTTTTGGAGTGGTCTGCTGGGGCAGTGGCATTACTGCAGCCGATAGGAAGAGACTGAACAAACTGATTAAGAAAGCTAGCTCTGTCCTGGGGCAGCGCCTTGATCCGATGGAGGAGATAGGAGAGAGAAGGACGGTGGCTAAACTGTCATCTCTGCTGGAGTCCGAGTTCCACCCTATGCAGGACATACTGAATGCACTGAGGAGCTCATTTAGCAGCAGACTACATCATCCCAGGTGCACAACCGAGAGGTTTCGTAGGTCCTTCCTACCAACGGCTGTCAGACTGTACAACCTAAGCAGGGCTGCTCGCAGAGATAGCAAAAAAGACGTAACAAACTAATAGTTTTTTGAATGCAGAAGATGCAATAGACTTACACAGTGGTCCTCTCCGGCATACAACTAGGAGCATGCCGGTCGCTATGGAGGGTGAGAGTGTGTATGGGCACATAATCATACCATGCAGGATAGCTGGGTAGACGGTTATGCTGTTTCATTCCATCTAGCGGCAATGCTCTGCACTGTGTGTGTTTATATATTTGCATATTTGTTCCGTCTAGCTGCAATGCTCCGTACTGTGGGTGTTTATATATTTATATATCTACATGTTATTCCATCTAGCTACATTGCTCCGCACTGTGTGTGTTTATATACTTGCATATTTATTCCACCTAGCTGCAATGCTCCGTACTGTGGGTGTTTATATATTTACATATTTATTCCATCTAGCTACAATGCTCTGCACTGTGTGTTCATATATTCATATATTTATTCCATCCAGCTACAATGCTCTGCACTGTGTCTGTGTGTGTGTGTATATATATATATTTTATAGTAATACGTACATATGTTTATTAGCTGCTCTTGCTTGCTTGTTTTTTTTTCTTGCCTTCTGATTGTTGCTCTGAGTGTTGCTATCCCTGTGCTGTTGCAATCCTGGAATTTCCCCGTTGTGGGACTAATAAAGGCTTATCTTATCTTATCTTATCTTACATGTGTAGTTTTAATTTTGGCACACTCAACATCAATGGGGCAAGAGAAATGACCAAGCGAGCGAGTGTTTTTACTCTTGCAGAATGCAAGAAAATTAATGTTCTGTTTGTTCAGGAGACTCATAGTTCTGAGGACAATGCTGCTGACTGGAGGAGGGAATTTCGGGGTGAAATTATTCTTAGTCATAGAAGCAGCAAATGTGGTGGAGTGGGTATTTTATTTTCTCGAGATTTTATTCCACTTTCTTATGACATTGATGAGATAATTGCAGGCCACATTTTAAAAGTTCGAGCTGTTTTTGAGAATGTGAAAGTTGTTTTTATAAATGTGTATGCTCCAACCGTAGGCACAGAAAGATTGGCCTTTTTAAATATTTTAGATGACACGATCAAAAATTGCAGTAATGATGACTTTTTATTTGTGGGAGGTGATTTTAATTGTACAGAAAATCCTCTTATGGATAGGAATCACCCAGAGCCACATGCTGCATCCAACAGAGTTTTAAAAGGTCTCATAGAAGCTCATGATCTGTGTGATGTGTGGAGGAATTTTCATGGCAAGGCTAGACAGTACACGTGGAGCCATAGGAAGGACAATATTTTGTCCTTAGCTAGACTGGATAGGGTTTACAGTTTTAAGCACCATTTTAGCATTTTTAAAAGTGCTTTTATAGTCCCTGTTGGCTTCACAGATCATTCCCTGGTTCAGTGTTGTGTTTTTATCAAGAATATAAAGTGCAGTAGTGCATACTGGCATTTTAACACGTCACGTTTATCGGATAACAGTTTTAAAACTGCTTTTATGTTTTTTTGGAGTAATTTTAAATTAACAAAATCAAATTTTAGTTCTTTGCAGCAGTGGTGGGATGTAGGGAAGAGCCAAATAAAGAATCTGTGCCTACAGTATACTCGCAATGTCTCTGGAGACTTGGCCAGGTCTGTCAGGGACCTGGAGAGAGAAGTAGTGGAGCTGCAGTCTTTGGCAGGCTCCACAGGAGAAAGAGGACATTTTGAGGCCCTCAATGGCAAAAAGTCTGTTTTAACTGACCTACTGGGAGTGGCTGCCAGGGGCGCTGTGGTACACAGTAGGTTCCAGAACACCGCACTAATGGACGCTCCATCTCATTTTTTCTTTGGTCTGGAGAGGAAGAATGGTCAGAGGAGGATGATCCACTCTCTCAGCTCCGAGGACGGGCGGCCGATCCATGAGTCTGCAGAGATCCGTCGCTTTGCAGCTGCTTTCTACAAGGATCTCTTTAAGAAAGAATTTGTTGAGAATCCACATGCACTGAGTCATTTTTTGACGGACTTGCCAAAGGTGATGGCTAGCGTGAATGCGGAGCTGGAGAGCGGGATCACTCTGCAAGAACTGGCAGTGGCTGTCCAGTCTCTTCAGTGTGGAAAAGCCCCAGGGATAGATGGCCTACCAGCGGAGTTCTACAAGGCGTTCTGGTCTGAGATCTGTGAGGACTTGCTGGAAGTACTGTCTGACAGTCTGCGGAAGGGTCACCTGCCCCTAAGTTGTAGGAGAGCAGTCCTCACCCTCCTTCCAAAAAAAGGCGACTTGAAAGACATTAAGAACTGGCGTCCGGTGGCCCTCCTCTGTACTGACTACAAAATTCTCTCCAAAGTGTTGGCTACCAGACTGAGGAAGGCGATGGAGCAGGTCATACATGTAGACCAGACCTACTGTGTACCTGGTAGGTTGGTTACAGACAACATTTTTTTAATTCGTGATGTTTTGGACCTCTCCAGCTCATTGGTCAAAGAACTTGGTCTTATTTCAATAGACCAAGAAAAGGCGTTTGACCGAGTTGAACATCCATACCTTTGGCAGACATTAGAGACCTTTGGTTTCAGCTCAGGGTTCATCGCCATGATCCAGGCTTTGTATAGAGACATTGAGAGTATTCTTAAGATTAATGGTGGTTTGAGTGCTCCTTTCAAAGTTGAGAGGGGTGTCCGACAGGGCTGCCCCCTCTCAGGTATGCTGTACTCTCTTGCCATTGAGCCCCTCCTTTGTAAACTAAGGCAAGGCCTCACTGGTTTTAAAGTCCCCAACTCTGACTCTGTTTTTAAAGTGTCTGCATATGCTGATGACGTTGTTGTTTTTACAAGAAATCAAAATGATGTAGACTACCTTTTAAGAACTGTCAATCTTTTTGGTGAGTGCTCCTCAGCGAGAGTGAATTGGGGTAAGAGTGAAGCTGTTGTGGTGGGGGGGAGACCACAAAAAATTGCCCTACCTGGTGGCCTCTCGTGGACACAAGGTGGTTTTAAATATCTTGGTGTGTTTTTTGGAAATCAGACTTTTACTGAGAAAAATTGGGAGTGTTTGTTAGAAAAAACTGAAGGAAGACTAAAAAAATGGAAATGGATTCTGCCAAACTTGTCCTTCAGAGGTCGTGTTTTAATTATCAACAACTTGATTGCTTCAATGCTGTGGCATCGACTGTCTTGTCTGGACCCTCCACCCAATTTGCTGGCCAGAGTGCAATCTATAGTCGTGGACTTTTTCTGGGACCGTCTTCACTGGGTTCCACAGAGTATCCTGTTTTTACCGAGGGAAGAAGGTGGTCAAGGGCTCATCCATCTGGCCAGCAGGGGGGCTGTCTTTCGCCTGCAGTTCATTCAGCGACTGCTGAGTGGCCCCCTTGACCTTGTGTGGAGACCTATTGCCAGGGCTGTCCTGGCTCGCTGTGGAGGGCTTGGACTAGAGGAGTCGCTGCTTTTAATGGATTT
Source organism: Pholidichthys leucotaenia (assembly GCA_020510985.1). Taxonomy (NCBI): domain Eukaryota; kingdom Metazoa; phylum Chordata; class Actinopteri; order Cichliformes; family Pholidichthyidae; genus Pholidichthys; species Pholidichthys leucotaenia. The sequence continues at coordinate 265,315,333 of CM035840.1, read as the reverse complement.
AAGGGGCCAAAAACTCCCAGAACTTCCCCAGTTTTACCAAAGTGCTTTTAAAATCTGGGGACTTTTTAAAAAGAACTCTCCCCAGGCTTCCTTGCCGCCTTTCTGGCTTTTAAAGGAACCACTTGTGTTCGGGACCCGTTTTGATGTGGGCAATGTTTTAGGACCTTCTGTTTTAAAAAAGTTTATTTTTGCAAAGGTCACAACGCTGGGACACTTGGTAAATTTATGTGGTCCTAACTTGGACAATGCTGTTGCCCTGTGCTCGGCTCTTGGCGTCTCTTCAGTCAGAGTTATAATGAACTTGTTGAAAGATTGGAGAGACTGCCTGTCTGCAGAAGAACACTCTGCTATTGTTTTACACTGCGAAAACTCTGTACAAACTGCTGATGAACCTTTTCCTTTTAGTATTTTATCTCCTGATTTTAAAGATGGCACTGGTGTGTTTTTAAACTCTGAGCACATTAACATTTGTGACTCTCCTGGTAAAAAAATGTATGGACTTTTGGTGAAAATTCTAAATGTGAATAAGTTAAAAGGTCGAGCTGATACACCATGGAGGAAACACTTGGGTCTGGGTCCAGAGGTGAGGCCTGCCTGGAGAGCACTCTATAAACCACCATTAACTAAGAAGGTTGGAGACCTACAATGGCGAGTTTTACATGGTGCTGTGGCTGTAAATGCTTTTATCTCTCTTTTAAACCCAAATGTTGTTGAGGTTTGTCCATTTTGTCCTCAGAAAGAAACGGTGTTCCATTGTTTTCTGGACTGTAACAGATTGCAATCATTGTTTGTTTTTTGGGGGAAACTGTTTTATCTGTTTGGAGAAGTCTTTTCCCAGCAGATTTTTATCTTGGGCTTTCCATATAGACTGAGGACTAAGAAAAAGAGTGAACTCTTAAATTTCATCCTGGGTCAGGCTAAAATGGCTATTTATGTTAGTAGGAAAAGAAAAATTGAACAACTGCTGGATTGTAATGTAAAAGACATACTGGTTGGCATGATTAAGGCTCGAATAGTGATTGATTACAATTACTATCATCTGATGCAGAATGTTGAAACCTTTGAGGCTATGTGGTGCTTTAAGCACATCCTGTGTTGTGTTAAGGAGGGGAAAATTACCTATGGTATAATCCTGATGTAAGAAGCAAGTTTTTTGTTTTAGTTTTCCTTGTTTGGTTACTTGTGTCTTTGATTTCTTGTCAGTGAGACATTTTTCTTTTCCATTGCTTCTTTTAGTTGTTTTAGTTGTGTTTTTCTGTTGAATTTGTGACAATAAAGGTGTGTTGAAAAATCAAAAAATCTCTCTCTCACTCTCTCTCTCTCTCTCTCTCTCGTGCGCATGCGTGGGCGTTTGTGGGAGCAGGGGTGTGGAGTGGTGTCGAGTGAGTACTTTAAACTTTGTATTTTCTAACTTTTTCTCTATCTTGTGTGTTTGAGGTGTGTGTGTTTAATATAGTGGGTTGAGTGTGTGTGTGCTGGGGTGTGAGTGTTGGAGTGAGTGTGTTGGGGAACGGTAGCTTCTGCTGCCGGTTTTTCCCGGCCGGCATCATGCCGGTGATTGATGGTGGTGTGGAGTTTGAGCGCTTAACCCGGCGTCATGGTGTGAGAATCCTCCCGACAGTTCCCTGTTCTGTGGAGGAGGCCAGCCTCGCTGTAGGACAGGTGGTTGGGCATGGCAGCATAAAATCAGCATCGAGGATGAACAGCGCAATTGTGATCTTTCTGGATTCGACTGAAAAAGCTGATCAGGTGGTGGCACAGGGAGTGGTCATAGGTGACACTTTTACTCCCGTTTTACCGCTGGCGAATCCGTCTAGGAGGATCACCATCTCAAACGCTCCTCCTTTCGTTAAAAATGATCAGCTGATTAGAGAGTTGTCCCGTTTTGGCCAGGTTGTGTCCCCTATCAGAATGGTCTCTCTGGGTAGTAAATCACCCCTGCTGAAGCATGTTGTATGTCATAGGAGGCAGTGTTTCATGGTGTTGAAAGACAGCTCTGCTGAACTGAATGCGTCTTTTAATTTCAGGATTGACGGCTTTAGCTACTTGGTGTTTGCAACATCTGAAACCATGAAGTGTTTTGCGTGTGGCGCAGAAGGCCATCTTATTAGGTCATGTCCTGAAAAGGCGAACACAAAGAGCACTGGCGGTAGGAAAGGTGACGCCGCTGTTTCTGGTGGTCCGGAGTGTAGAGCTAAATGTGGTGCAGCGGATGCCGCTGCGGCGCCCGCTTCTGCCGGGGCGATTGCGGCCGCGTCCGCATCCGCGTCCGCGTCCGCTTCTACTTCTGCGGGGGCGTCCGCGTCCGCGTCCGCTTGTGCTGGGGCGGCCGCGGCCGCCTCTGCTGGGGTGGCCGCGGCGGGCGCGGTAGTTGCCCCCCCAAACAGTGATGGTGGGGAATTTCTGTCTGGCGGCAGCTCTGATCATTGTGACGAGCCTGTCGCCCGGGGTAAACAGGTGGAGGGTGTAAGTAAAAGTGCAGTTAAACGAAGGAACGTGAATGAACAGACTTTGCAGGCGGGGGAGGAGCGGTTTGAGGCTGTAGGGGACACACAGAGCAAACACTGCATGACAAACGTTGCAGTTCATGAAGAAATGCAGGAATGTAGTTTTGCTGAAGAGGATCCTTTTAAAGCTGCACAAAAAAGAAAAAGTGCTGAAAACTTGCAGAGCTCTGCTAAATCTAGTAGGGTTGGGAAGTTAGATTTACTAGATGAGAGCGTCTCTGACGAAAGTGGAGCTGAGTCTGAAATGATGCAGACGCAGACGCAGGAGGAGCAAAGCTCCTATTGTTTTACCAAAATTAGGCAATTTCTCCAGGTGACCAAGGGGAGCAGAGCTGTGAAAGTGGAAAATTACTTTCCAGATCTGGAGTTATTTGTGGCATCAGCTCGCAAGCTGATGAAACTGAATGATGGGAATGAGACTTTTACTGATCAGGAAATTTTTCGTTTAAAGAAACTGGTTGTCAAACTGAAATCACAAATTACTAACAGTCATGTTGACTCTTAGTTTGTTTCTTCCCTTTTATGCTATGTGTGTGTTTTTTTACTGTACCTTATTTTTATCCTTTTTAATGCCCCACCTTAGAATTGGCACTCTTAATATAAACGGGGCCAGGGATGATGTAAAAAGGGCCTCTTTATACAAGCTTTTTAATTTAAAGGCACTTGACGTGCTGATGGTCCAGGAGACTCACAGCACTGTAGACATTGAGTGCCAGTGGAGAAAAGAGTGGGATGGCTGCATTTTTTTTAGCCACAAATCCAATAATAGTGGAGGGGTGGCTGTACTTTTCTCTCGGGGTTGTGTGCCTGTCTCTTATGAGGTAGAAGAGGTGGTGAAAGGACATGTACTCTTGCTAAAGGTACAGTTTGAAAACGTAAACTTGGTTCTTATAAACGTGTATGTGCCAACCCAGAGAGCAGAAAGGATCAGGGTCTTTAATATGCTATCAGATACGGTTAGATCCTGTAATCCAAATAGTTTTTTATTTCTGGGGGGTGATTTTAACTGTACATTAAACCACAGACTGGACAGGAACCATCAGGAACCTCACCCTGCTTCTGCCAATAGGCTGAGGGAACTAGTGAAGGCACATGAAATGGCCGATGTGTGGAGATCACATCATGGGGACCAGAGGCAGTACACCTGGAGCCATGCTAAAGATAACCTCTTATCTATGGCTAGGTTAGACCGTTTCTATGGTTTTAAACACCAAATGAGTGTTTTTAAAAATAGTTGTATCTGTCCTGTTGGTTTCACTGATCACTGCCTGCTGATTTGTTCTGTTTTCATTGAAAATGTAAAGTGTAAGAGTGCTTTTTGGCATTTTAATAATACACTTTTAAATGATGTGTTTTTTAAGGGAGTTTTTCATGATGTATGGAAGTCACACAGGGAACAAAAATCTCTTTTAGTTCTCTCCAAATGTGGTGGGATTTTGGTAAGGCACAGATAAAACAATTCTGCCAACAGTACACTCAAAATGTCACTCGTAGCTTGACCCAATCCTTGAAAGTTCTGGAGACTGAGGTGGTAGAGCTAGAGGAGTTGCTCAGTTCTACAGGAAAACAGGAGCACTTAGAGGCTCTCAAGTCAAAAAGGTCAGCCTTGGCTAGCTTGCTAGGGGTCACCGCACAGGGTGCTCTGGTCCGCTCACGCTACATGGATGTAGCTCTGATGGACTCGCCCTCCCAGTACTTTTTTGGACTGGAGGGGAAAAATGGACAGAGAAAGCTCATTCACTCCTTGTTGGGCGATGACGGGAGAACAATCTCCACAGCAGCAGAGATCAGGAAACACGCTGCTAGCTTTTACAGTGAATTGTTTAGAGCAGAGTGGAGGGAGGACACGTCACTGGGCCAGGTTTTCCTTGATGGTCTTCCAGTGCTCTCAGAGGACCTTGTTGCCGGCTTGGATGCTCCACTGTCTCTGTCTGAGCTGCATACGGCGCTAATGAGCCTCCAGAATGGAAAATCACCAGGCATAGATGGTCTCTCTGTGGACTTTTTTAAGGAATTCTGGCCCCTGCTTGGTCCAGACCTGCTGGAGGTTCTCCAAGATAGCTTGGAAAGGGGGACCCTACCCACGACCTGCAGGAGGGCCATCATCACACTGTTGCCGAAAAAGGGGGACCTCCAGAGCCTAAAGAACTGGAGGCCAGTCTCTCTGCTCTGCACAGACTACAAGATTCTCTCAAAAGCTCTGGCCCGAAGACTGAGAAAGGTGATGAGCGAGCTCATTCATGTAGACCAGACTTACTGTGTGCCTGGCAGGCTGATTAGTGACAACGTCACTTTAATTCGGGATATTTTGGAGGTCTCTGGTTCATTGGCGGTAGAAACTGGTTTGATTTCAATTGACCAGGAAAAGGCGTTTGATCGGGTTGAACACCAATATTTATGGACAGTTTTAACAGCTTTTGGGTTCAGCCCAGGCTTCATAGCCAGGATACGGGTCTTGTACAGTGACATTGAGAGTGTGCTGAAGATAAATGGGGGCCTGTCTGCCCCTTTAAAAGTCCAGAGGGGGGTTCGGCAGGGCTGCCCTCTCTCAGGGATGCTGTACTCCCTCGCCATAGAGCCTTTGCTTCACTGCCTGAGAAGGGATCTATCAGGAGTTACTTTTCCTGGCTGTGACACCACGTTCAAGCTGTCGGCCTATGCAGATGATGTAGTCATTCTGCTAAACAAGCAGAGTGACATTGACGTTCTGGTTAGGAGTGTCAATCTTTTTGGCCAACTTTCCTCTGCAAAGATAAACTGGGGAAAAAGCGAGGCTCTGATGGTGGGGGAGAAACTAGAAAATCAGCTTACGCTGCCGGGTGGGTTGATTTGGAAAAAAGGAGGTTTTAAGTATCTTGGTGTCTTTATTGGAAATCAGCAGTTTGAGCAAAAAAATTGGGATGGGGTCATAGAGAAGATTAACGGGAGACTAAACAAGTGGAAGTGGCTAATGCCAAGAATATCTTTTAGAGGAAGAGTGCTCATTTTAAATAATCTTGTTTCCTCATCCCTGTGGCACCGCCTCATGTGCATGGACCCCCCTGCTGGTTTGTTGTCCAAAATTCAGTCTGTTTTGGTGGACTTTTTTTGGGGGGGGTGGACTCCACTGGGTTCCTCAAGCCCTGTTATTTCTTCCCAAAGAGGAGGGGGGGCAAGGAGTGATTCATTTAGCTAGTAGAGGTGCTGCTTTTAGACTGACTTTCATACAGAGACTGCTGACGGGCCCCCAGGACCTGGTATGGAGGCCTTTGGCCTGTGTTATTTTACAGAGAGTCCTTGGGCTTGGGCTAGACCTCCCTGTGTTTTTAATGGATTTTAAGAACTCTAATGCACTGTCTTTACCCAGTTTTTACCGCAGTCTCTTTTCAGTGTGGACTCTTTTTAAAAAACAAAGAGGGCCATGCGATTCCCTCTACTGGTTGTTGAGGGAGCCGCTGGTTTTTGGTGGTCGCCTTGGTGTCCTGCCGGGAGTTGGAAGGACCTTCCTTGATAGGCTGTGTTCCAGGAACATTCTCACTCTGAAGCAAGTGGTGGAACTGGCTGGTCCTGGCCTCAACAACGCCTCAGCTTTAGCAGCTCATCTTGGTGTCAGGTCGAATCGTTTCATCGATGGTCTTCTTGCACACTGGAAACAGGAGCTTCATGGACTTGAGCACTCCCTACTCTTGGACTTTAGCAATGGCACGCTGCAGCCAGAAAGCACTGACCCCTTTCCCTCTCTCACGCTCTATATGGACTTTGACGTCGCTCCTTGCTCCTTACTGGCATTCTGTGCTCCCACTGGTGTGGACTTTGGAGGAGCCAGTGGTAAGGCACTCTACAGACTGGTGGTGATGGCACTCAACAAGGACCGATTGAACACCTGTGTGGACACTCCTTGGAGAGCCTATTTTAAACTAGGAAAAGGGCATCGGCCTGCCTGGAGGGCTCTTTACAAAGCCCCTCTCCCTAAGAGGCATGGAGACTTACAGTGGAGGGTCCTGCATGGTATTATAGCTGTCAATGCTTTTGTTTCTGTGATTAACAGCAGTGTCAGTGATCAGTGTGTTTTTTGTTCCTCTAGGGAGACTGTTTTTCATTGTTTTATTGAATGTCAGCGCCTGAGTGGCCTCTTTGAACTTCTCACAAAACTTTTTCATATTTTTAAGGAAGTTTTCTCTAAGCAGGTTTTCATTTGTGGTTTTATGTACAATCGTCGTTTTAAGCAGAAGTGTCAACTACTGAACTTTGTTTTAGGACAGGCAAAGTTGGCTATCTATGTAAGCCGGAGAAGAAAACTTGAAAATGTTGAGAATGATGTTGATGTCAAAATTTTATTTGTGAGGCTACTTAAAGCCAGAATCAGGCTGGACTTTCAGTTTTTTATGGGGAATGGGGATGTGGAAGGTTTCAGGACCCTCTGGTCCCTGGAGAATGTCCTCTGTTCAGTTCATGATGGACAGCTTTTTTTGGGGCGTTTTTTGGGGGATTAATTTTCTGTGTAACATAGCATGATATAGAAATTGTATTGACTGATGGACAAGTGTGTTTATTAAAGATCTTTTAAAAATCAAAAATCTCTCTCTCTCTCTCTCTCTCTCTCTCTCTCTCTCTCTCTCGTGCGCATGCGTGGGCGTTTGTGGGAGCAGGGGTGTGGAGTGGTGTCGAGTGAGTACTTTAAACTTTGTATTTTCTAACTTTTTCTCTATCTTGTGTGTTTGAGGTGTGTGTGTTTAATATAGTGGGTTGAGTGTGTGTGTGCTGGGGTGTGAGTGTTGGAGTGAGTGTGTTGGGGAACGGTAGCTTCTGCTGCCGGTTTTTCCCAGGCCGGCATCATGCCGGTGATTGATGGTGGTGTGGAGTTTGAGCGCTTAACCCGGCGTCATGGTGTGAGAATCCTCCCGACAGTTCCCTGTTCTGTGGAGGAGGCCAGCCTCGCTGTAGGACAGGTGGTTGGGCATGGCAGCATAAAATCAGCATCGAGGATGAACAGCGCAATTGTGATCTTTCTGGATTCGACTGAGAAAGCTGATCAGGTGGTGGCACAGGGAGTGGTCATAGGTGACACTTTTACTCCCGTTTTACCGCTGGCGAATCCGTCTAGGAGGATCACCATCTCAAACGCTCCTCCTTTCGTTAAAAATGATCAGCTGATTAGAGAGTTGTCCCGTTTTGGCCAGGTTGTGTCCCCTATCAGAATGGTCTCTCTGGGTAGTAAATCACCCCTGCTGAAGCATGTTGTATGTCATAGGAGGCAGTGTTTCATGGTGTTGAAAGACAGCTCTGCTGAACTGAACGCGTCTTTTAATTTCAGGATTGATGGCTTTAGCTACTTGGTGTTTGCAACATCTGAAACCATGAAGTGTTTTGCGTGTGGCGCAGAAGGCCATCTTATTAGGTCATGTCCTGAAAAGGCGAACACAAAGAGCACTGGCGGTAAGAAAGGTGACGCCGCTGTTTCTGGTGGTCCGGAGGGTAGCGCTACATGTGGTGCGGCGGATGCCGCTGCGGCGCCCACTTCTGCTGGGGCGGTCGTGGCCGCGACTGCGGCCGCATCCGCGTCCGCGTCCGCGGCCGCGTCCGCTTCTACTTCTGCGGGGGCGTCCGCGTCCGCATCCGCGTCCGCGTCCGCGTCCGCTTGTGCTGGGGCGGCCGCGGCCGCCTCTGCTGGGGTGGCCGCGGCGGGCGCGGTAGTTGTCCCCCCAAACAGTGATGGTGGGGAATTTCTGTCTGGCGGCAGCTCTGATCATTGTGACGAGCCTGTCGCCCGGGGTAAACAGGTGGAGGGTGTAAGTAAAAGTGCAGTTAAACGAAGGAACGTGAATGAACAGACTTTGCAGGCGGGGGAGGAACGGTTTGAGGCTGTAGCAGACACACAGAGCAAACACTGCATGACAAACGTTGCGTTTCATGAAGAAATGCAGGAATGTAGTTTTGTTGAAGAGGATCCTTTTAAAGCTGCACAAAAAAGGAAAAGTGCGGAAAACTTGCAGAGCTCTGCTAAATCTAGTAGGGTTGGGAATTTAGATTTACTGAATGAGAGCGCTTCTGACGAAAGTGGAGATGAGTCTGAACTGATGCAGACGCAGACGCAGGAGGAGCAAAGCTCCTATTGTTTTACTAAAATTAGACAATTTCTCCAGGTGACTAAGGGGAGCAGAGCTGTGAAAGTGGAAAATTACTTTCCAGATCTGGAGTTATTTGTGGCATCAGCTCGCAAGCTGATGAAACCGAATGATGGGAATGAGACTTTTACTGATCAGGAAATTTTTCGTTTAAAGAAACTGGTTGTCAAACTGAAATCACAAATTACTAACAGTCATGTTGACTCTTAGTTTGTTTCTTCCCTTTTATGCTATGTGTGTGTTTTTTTACTGTACCTTATTTTTATCCTTTTTAATGCCCCACCTTAGAATTGGCACTCTTAATATAAACGGGGCCAGGGATGATGTAAAAAGGGCCTCTTTATACAAGCTTTTTAATTTAAAGGCACTTGACGTGCTGATGGTCCAGGAGACTCACAGCACTGTAGACATTGAGTGCCAGTGGAGAAAAGAGTGGGATGGCTGCATTTTTTTTAGCCACAAATCCAATAATAGTGGAGGGGTGGCTGTACTTTTCTCTCGGGGTTGTGTGCCTGTCTCTTATGAGGTAGAAGAGGTGGTGAAAGGACATGTACTCTTGCTAAAGGTACAGCTTGAAAACGTAAACTTGGTTCTTATAAACGTGTATGTGCCAACCCAGAGAGCAGAAAGGATCAGGGTCTTTAATATGCTATCAGATACGGTTAGATCCTGTAATCCAAATAGTTTTTTATTTCTGGGGGGTGATTTTAACTGTACATTAAACCACAGACTGGACAGGAACCATCAGGAACCTCACCCTGCTTCTGCCAATAGGCTGAGGGAACTAGTGAAGGCGCATGAAATGGCCGATGTGTGGAGATCACATCATGGGGACCAGAGGCAGTACACCTGGAGCCATGCTAAAGATAACCTCTTATCTATGGCTAGGTTAGACCGTTTCTATGGTTTTAAACACCAAATGAGTGTTTTTAAAAATAGTTGTATCTGTCCTGTTGGTTTCACTGATCACTGCCTGCTGATTTGTTCTGTTTTCATTGAAAATGTAAAGTGTAAGAGTGCTTTTTGGCATTTTAATAATACACTTTTAAATGATGTGTTTTTTAAGGGAGTTTTTCATGATGTATGGAAGTCACACAGGGAACAAAAAACCTCTTTTAGTTCTCTCCAATTGTGGTGGGATTTTGGTAAGGCCCAGATAAAACAACTCTGCCAACAGTACACTCAAAATGTCACTCGTAGCTTGACCCAATCCTTGAAAGTTCTGGAGACTGAGGTGGTAGAACTAGAGGAGTTGCTCAGTTCTACAGGAAAACAGGAGCACTTAGAGGCTCTCAAGTCAAAAAGGTCAGCTTTGGCTAGCTTGCTAGGGGTCACCGCACAGGGTGCTCTGGTCCGCTCACGCTACATGGATGTAGCTCTGATGGACTCGCCCTCCCAGTACTTTTTTGGACTGGAGGGGAAAAATGGACAGAGAAAGCTCATTCACTCCTTGTTGGGCGATGACGGGAGAACAATCTCCACAGCAGCAGAGATCAGGAAACACGCTGCTAGCTTTTACAGTGAATTGTTTAGAGCAGAGTGGAGGGAGGACACGTCACTGGGCCAGGTTTTCCTTGATGGTCTTCCAGTGCTCTCAGAGGACCTTGTTGCCGGCTTGGATGCTCCACTGTCTCTGTCTGAGCTGCATACGGCGCTAATGAGCCTCCAGAATGGAAAATCACCAGGCATAGATGGTCTCTCTGTGGACTTTTTTAAGGAATTCTGGCCCCTGCTTGGTCCAGACCTGCTGGAGGTTCTCCAAGATAGCTTGGAAAGGGGGACCCTACCCACGACCTGCAGGAGGGCCATCATCACACTGTTGCCGAAAAAGGGGGACCTCCAGAGCCTAAAGAACTGGAGGCCAGTCTCTCTGCTCTGCACAGACTACAAGATTCTCTCAAAAGCTCTGGCCCGAAGACTGAGAAAGGTGATGAGCGAGCTCATTCATGTAGACCAGACTTACTGTGTGCCTGGCAGGCTGATTAGTGACAACGTCACTTTAATTCGGGATATTTTGGAGGTCTCTGGTTCATTGGCGGTAGAAACTGGTTTGATTTCAATTGACCAGGAAAAGGCGTTTGATCGGGTTGAACACCAATATTTATGGACAGTTTTAACAGCTTTTGGGTTCAGCCCAGGCTTCATAGCCAGGATACGGGTCTTGTACAGTGACATTGAGAGTGTGCTGAAGATAAATGGGGGCCTGTCTGCCCCTTTAAAAGTCCAGAGGGGGGTTCGGCAGGGCTGCCCTCTCTCAGGGATGCTGTACTCCCTCGCCATAGAGCCTTTGCTTCACTGCCTGAGAAGGGATCTATCAGGAGTTACTTTTCCTGGCTGTGACACCACGTTCAAGCTGTCGGCCTATGCAGATGATGTAGTCATTCTGCTAAACAAGCAGAGTGACATTGACGTTCTGGTTAGGAGTGTCAATCTTTTTGGCCAACTTTCCTCTGCAAAGATAAACTGGGGAAAAAGCGAGGCTCTGATGGTGGGGGAGAAACTAGAAAATCAGCTTACGCTGCCGGGTGGGTTGATTTGGAAAAAAGGAGGTTTTAAGTATCTTGGTGTCTTTATTGGAAATCAGCAGTTTGAGCAAAAAAATTGGGATGGGGTCATAGAGAAAATTAACGGGAGACTAAACAAGTGGAAGTGGCTAATGCCAAGAATATCTTTTAGAGGAAGAGTGCTCATTTTAAATAATCTTGTTTCCTCATCCCTGTGGCACCGCCTCATGTGCATGGACCCCCCTGCTGGTTTGTTGTCCAAAATTCAGTCTGTTTTGGTGGACTTTTTTTGGGGGGGTGGACTCCACTGGGTTCCTCAAGCCCTGTTATTTCTTCCCAAAGAGGAGGGGGGGCAAGGAGTGATTCATTTAGCTAGTAGAGGTGCTGCTTTTAGACTGACTTTCATACAGAGACTGCTGACGGGCCCCCAGGACCTGGTATGGAGGCCTTTGGCCTGTGTTATTTTACAGAGAGTCCTTGGGCTTGGGCTAGACCTCCCTGTGTTTTTAATGGATTTTAAGAACTCTAATGCACTGTCTTTACCCAGTTTTTACCGCAGTCTCTTTTCAGTGTGGACTCTTTTTAAAAAACAAAGAGGGCCATGCGATTCCCTCTACTGGTTGTTGAGGGAGCCGCTGGTTTTTGGTGGTCGCCTTGGTGTCCTGCCGGGAGTTGGAAGGACCTTCCTTGATAGGCTGTGTTCCAGGAACATTCTCACTCTGAAGCAAGTGGTGGAACTGGCTGGTCCTGGCCTCAACAACGCCTCAGCTTTAGCAGCTCATCTTGGTGTCAGGTCGATTCGTTTCATCGATGGTCTTCTTGCACACTGGAAACAGGAGCTTCATGGACTTGAGCACTCCCTACTCTTGGACTTTAGCAATGGCACGCTGCAGCCAGAAAGCACTGACCCCTTTCCCTCTCTCACGCTCTATATGGACTTTGACGTCGCTCCTTGCTCCTTACTGGCATTCTGTGCTCCCACTGGTGTGGACTTTGGAGGAGCCAGTGGTAAGGCACTCTACGGACTGGTGGTGATGGCACTCAACAAGGACCGATTGAACACCTGTGTGGACACTCCTTGGAGAGCCTATTTTAAACTAGGAAAAGGGCATCGGCCTGCCTGGAGGGCTCTTTACAAAGCCCCTCTCCCTAAGAGACATGGAGACTTACAGTGGAGGGTCCTGCATGGTATTATAGCTGTCAATGCTTTTGTTTCTGTGATTAACAGCAGTGTCAGTGATCAGTGTGTTTTTTGTTCCTCTAGGGAGACTGTTTTTCATTGTTTTATTGAATGTCAGCGCCTGAGTGGCCTCTTTGAACTTCTCACAAAACTTTTTCATTTTTTTAAGGAAGTTTTCTCTAAGCAGGTTTTCATTTGTGGTTTTATGTACAATCGTCGTTTTAAGCAGAAGTGTCAACTACTGAACTTTGTTTTAGGACAGGCAAAGTTGGCTATCTATGTAAGCCGGAGAAGAAAACTTGAAAATGTTGAGAATGATGTTGATGTCAAAATTTTATTTGTGAGGCTACTTAAAGCCAGAATCAGGCTGGACTTTCAGTTTTTTATGGGGAATGGGGATGTGGAAGGTTTCAGGACCCTCTGGTCCCTGGAGAATGTCCTCTGTTCAGTTCATGATGGACAGCTTTTTTTTGGGCGTTTTTTGGGGGATTAATTTTCTGTGTAACATAGCATGATATAGAAATTGTATTGACTGATGGACAAGTGTGTTTATTAAAGATCTTTTAAAAATCAAAATCTCTCTCTCTCTCTCTCTCTCTCTCTCTCTCTCTCTCTCTCTCTCTCTCTCTCTCTCTCTCTCTCTCTCTCTTTAATTACTTGACATTACATCTGCCTTTTGGTTTACACTTGGTGTAATAAACAAACAAAATGTAGTGTATTGCAGTGATGAAGCATGCTTGAACATGCATTTATCCTGAACAATAGCTGACAAATATTGATATAGAATGGAGGTAGTTACAGTAGCATAATATACAAGTAATATGTATCTGTATTGAGATTATCATGACAATAAATGTAAAAAAATACATATTTAGAAAATGAAAACATTTATTAGATATTTTCTTTTGACAAAAACTACAGCTAGGTACTTTTAAAAATCATTTTTGTCCTTACAGTAATGGTCTGGATTTGAACAAGGCTACGGGACCACTGATGCCTCAGTGCCAGAACCTTGGTGGAGGTATGCATTCTTGGATCATCACCCAAATGTTATGGGTTCCTTTCTAGCCCAAGGACCATCTATCGTAAAAATTTCATCCAAATCCATCCAGTAGTTTTGGAGTACACGCATGCGCAGTGAAAATAATCTGCAGTTCACATGCCCGTGCTGTCGGTGGCAGCCAAGAGCCACCAAACTGATTTGAACAGCTGCAATCCAAACACAAAGAAGAGCACGGTGGCAGACATTTTAAATGGCGGAAGTGATGGAGGTACATGAATACAATGACAGAAGAAAACAGCCGGGCAAAAAGACGGACATTTGTCCTCCCAGTATTGGCGCATTGCTCAGTACTTCCCACTGGCGAGAGTTTCCGGGGGCATGCGCAGTACTGTTCCATTGACGGTAAAGGTGAGATATTTTTGCATTGTATTTCAAAAACAAAGCGTTATTTCAAAATTCTGGTACATTAAAATTCGAGAAAATATGGTGATACAATGATACATGCCTTTAGTTCCATTTAATTTTGACCGGGCAAGCTGAAACAAAGAGGTGGACGGACGGACAGATAAACACACCCACAAACAGACGCAGTAACCGATTACCATATGCTTCTGTTTCGAGGCATAAAAACTGTACTTTTTAATGGAAAATAGCAGTGGCACTGCAGAAAGGGTGTGTTTGGTTTTATCCAGAAGTCTGTGTTTATGACAGAAGTAGTTTTTAATAAGGTCTTAAACATTATAAACAGAAGTTTGTATGAACAGAATACTAAAAATTAAAATGTGACCACAAGGTAACAATCAGAAAAGAAAAAGAATATGAAAAATGTAATACAATATTGCTTTCTACTTTCCCAACCATTTAGATCAGCAGTTGGTTTTATCCCCAGCTTAGTGAAATCAGAAAGTCATGCAGATCATAGCACAATTTGGCTCAGTTTTTGGGAGCTCTCGAACAGCACAGGATGAAAATGGAAGCATCTCTGCAGCTGTTAGGATCACACATATGCAAATTAAATCAAAATTATATTTGTCCAATGTGCTATTTATTTTGAGTCCAATCCATGCAAAATGCCATCATAGTAAATTTACCAGCACATAACAGAAGAACTTGAGCCAGCAGCTCTGACTAGAGGTATGAAAGCTGGGTGAGTGTGACCGCGCCAGCACTGAAATCATTGCTGTGATGTTTGTAATTTACAGGCATCATGGCCAGCAAGTTTGATTAGATCAGAGAAGGCTCCAGTTTTAAAGGGGTTTAAGGGCATCGGCCTTGGTGGATTAGCATTAAAGCTGAAGCAATTTGAGAATGGACTACTCTGTGCAAGAGGTGCTCTTAGTCTCTTCAGTGCTTTGTTATTGTCACTTGAATTGCATACATCAAGCAGGCAATAAAACAAAAGTACCTTGTTCTCCTAGGCCACAGAGGAGTCCAGATGTTACCACTGGAATAGTGCTATAGCTGAATCACCTTTTTCATTTGCTTGCTGTAAAAATTAATGGAGATGCGTCCTTACTGGATGTCAGCTTGGTTGAAATTATTCTACATGTTCTACTCTCTGAGGTGAGTGCAACGATTGCTAGAAGTTAAAACACATGTTTTGCTTTGCTGAATATTCAACAGTCAACAATGCAAAGATATAAAACTGCAGTTGCATCCTGTTAAAGTTAGTGAGTAAAGAAAAATCATCCAGCTAACATGAAAACACCACGACAGGAGACCTGACTCAGACGGCAGTGACATTCTGGTCCCAATTAATAAAACTGAGACCAGAATGTCTATCTTTGCATGTAGACCTGATGCAAGAGTAAACATCAGAACAGTTATTGTGTATGTCAGGATGTTGTACAATTGTTGAAAGACAGATTATTCTGTTATTTTACTAAGAAAGGGGAGGTTTGATATGGGCCTATAGCTGTTCATGAGTGAGGTGTCTAGGTTGCTCTTTTTTAAAAGTGGGTTGATCACAGCTGTTTTTAAGCACTGAGGGAAGACACCTGAATGTAGAGACACATTTATGATCTGTAGCAGATCTGAGGCCATAGAATATGAAACGTTTTTAAAAACCCTGTTGGGAGGGTATCAGGGCAGCAGGTAGTGGATTTCAGGTGAAGTATGATGTCATCCAAGATTTTATGATTGGTTGGAAAAAAATTTTTACATGTTCTTTACATGGACACAGAGGAAGCTCATGTCCAGCACCTGGCATAGGAGCATTGACTGGCTGTCTAATTTTCTGAATTTTGTCAGTGAAGAAAAATGCAGTTTCATTGCAGGCAAGGTTGGATTGACGTTCAGGAGCTACTGACACAGGGGGACTTGTTAACCTGTCAACAATAGTGAACAAGGTGTATGCATTATTGTTGTTTTTAGCAATGATGTCAGAAAAATATGCTTGCCTTTCATTTATCAGCTCCAAATTAAAAATGCTCAATCTGTCATTATAGATTTCAAAATGAACCTGTAATTTAGTTTTTCACCACCTGCGTTCAGCTTTTTGAAACTGTCTTTTTAAGCACTTATCAGTCTGGCATTTCTGTATGGAGGTTTCTTTTTAGTAGTGACCACCTTCACCTTAATGGGAGCAATGTCATTGTTCTTCTTCTTCTTCTTCTTCTTCTTCTTCTTCTTCTTCTTCTTCTTCTTCTTCTTCTTCTTCTTCTTCTTCTTCTTCTTCTTCTTCTTCTTCTTCTTCTTCTTCTTCTTCTTCTTCTTCTTCTTCTTCTTCTTCTTCTTCTTCTTCTTCTTCTTCTTCTTCTTCTTCTTCTTCTTCTTCTTCTTCTTCTTCTTCTTCTTCCTCCAATATATACACTATCCCTCCTCTGCACATGGCCAAACCACCTCAGCTTTGCCTCTCTTACTTTGTCTCATTTCTAATCCTGTCACTCCTGTCATGGATGGCCCTCACGAGCCATCAAAAGACACCACATATCAACCGGTGAGTTTGCACATTTTATAAAAGGAAAGAAAAGGGACAAAATAATGAGCCACGGGGTGCTAAAACACACTCTAACTATTACACAGTCTATGACAAGGAGGAACAAAATCACAATGAAATAACTTACAATAATAGATGAAGGGTTGTAAACGTCTGACCAAAGGGAAGCTCGGTGATGTCAGACGAGGGGTTTGTCCGACACGACTGCTGCACATTTTACCCTCAGCTGCCCTCTTAAGTAGGGAACAGCTGATGAGGCGAAATGTAGCTCAGCTGTCAGGGCCTCAGCTCTGACAGCCGGAAGACCTTCCGAGCGCTGTCACAATAAAAGCTCGGAGAGCCATAGGGAACACACACATCAGCTGGGAGGAAAATGCTGCATGGCCCGAGCGTGGACGAGATTGGCGCTCGGACCACGACAACTCCGAGTCACTCCCAATGAAAATCTTAGCATCTTCAACTCTGCCACCCCCAACTCCACCTTCTGTCTTTTTGTCAGTACTACCCTCTCCAAACCATACATCACAGCAGGTCTCACTACCATCTTGTAAATCTTCTCTTTCACTCTTGCTGCTACTCTTCTGTCACAAATCACCCTTGACACTCATCTCCACCCACTACACCCTGCCTGCCCTCTCTTTTTTTACCTTCCTTGTGCATTTTCCATTGTTTTGGATGATTGATCCCAAGTATTTAAACTCATCTACTTTCAGTACCTCTACTCCTTCCATCTTAACTGTTGAACCTACCTTGTTCTCATTTACACTCATGTATATGGTCTTGCTTCAACTTACTCTCATTCCTCTTCTCTCCAGAGCATACCTCCACCTCTCTAAGTTCTCTTCCACCTGCTCCCTATTATCACTACAGATCACAATGTCATCTGCAAACATCATGGTCCAGAGAAACAACTGCCTGACCTCGTCTGTCAGCCTGTTCATCACCATAGCAAACAAGAAGGGGCTCAGCGCCGACCCCTGATGTAATCCCACCCCCACCTTGAATCCATCCATCACTCCAACAGTACACCTCACTACATTTTGCTGTTTTCATACATGTCCAGCACCACCCTCATATACTTCTGTGCTACTCCGGACTTTCTCATACAGTACCACACTTCCTCTCTTGGTACCCTATCATATGCTTTTTCTAGATCCACAAAGACACAGTGCAACTCCTTCTGACCTTCTCTATACCTCTCCATCAACACTCTTCAAGCAAACATTGCATCTGTAGCACTCTTTCTTGGCATGAAGCTGTACTGTTGCTCACTGATTGTCACCTTTCCTCTTAACCTGGCTTCAACAACTCTTTCCCATATCGTCATAGTGTGGCTGATCAACTTTATGCCTCTGTAGTTACAACAGCTCTAAGCATCACATTTGTTCTTGAAAATTGGTACCAAAACACTTCTTCTCCACTCCTCAGGCATCCACTCACTCTCCAAGATTGTGTTAAACAGTCTACTGCCATCTCTCCTAAACATCTCCATACCACCACAGGTATGTCACCTGGACCAACTGCCTTTCCATTCTTCATCCTCTTCAAAGCTGCCTTCACTTCCACCTCACTAATCCTCAGGACTTCCTTGTTCACTATTAATAAAGATAATAAAGGCTTATCTTATTTTGTTTAATCTTATCTTCAAAGTACTCTTTCCACCTTCTCAACAAACTCTCGTCATTTGTTAGTACATTGCCATTTCTGTCCTTAATCAAGCTAACCTGCTGTACATTATTTCCAGCTTGATCTCTCTGTCTAGCCAATTGATACAAGTCTTTTTCTCCTTCTTTAGTGTCCAGCCTCTCATACAACTCACGATATGCCTTTTCCTATACCTTTGCCACCTCTCTCTTTGCCATGCGCCTAGATTCCAAATACTCTTGGCTTCATCTCCCTGACTATCCCACTTTTTTGTTTGTTAACCTTTTGACTGCATTGGTTCATGCAAAAATAGCGCTGCGGAGTGTCTGTGTCACATTTCTGCAACTGTCATGTGACGTGGCCTTAAACCATAATAAATCCCCAGTTGTACTAAGTATTGCACCTCACAAGGTGGCAGACACGTATAACTTACTGCTCTTGCCTTGGAGGACTAATGGCCCCCATATACCCCCCCCCACACACACACACACTTCTGGAAACCAGATAAGGAGAGTTTGTAAACAAATGTTGACCGATTGCAAGACGGAGGAGGCGTTTGCTCCCAAATTTGCCAACTATGATTCTAAAGAGATTATTTTGCTTATGAAGGTAAATATCTATATTTTGTTATAACAGAGGATCGGCGAAGCTGGTTGATTTGCACCTGCCATCGACGCTCAGCACCATGTGACTTGACAGAACAATCACGCCGGTTCCCAGTTGTCATATGAGATAAATTGTGGCGGAATAAAAGTGAAATTTGGGTGGAATAATCATTACAGTTTCTGAATGTGGGAGAGGAAGTGAAAATGACCGACAAGACAAAATAATGACCAGGATGGACGAAAATGAACGAAGCAAACCGCCTGGCCAGCAGTAAGTCTGACGAATTTCTTCATTTGTTTACATTGTACTGATTTTCTGGCTCATATACTTTAAAGATAAGATAACAAAAAACCCAAAACAAAAAACGGTGACAAAAAAAACAAAACCATCCTTTCTGTAAATATGTCCAAAGTCCACTTTTGACTGAAAGTTATGTAATTCGATATGGCTGCTGTGGCATTATGCAAATTAGATGTATACATTTACTCCTATCTCAAACTTTGGATCATATTCTACATCTTTCTAATTGACAGTAAGCCATTATCTCTTACCACTTTCAAGTTATAGCTTTGGAAATTTCTTACATCTGAACGTAATATTTTCTTGATTAAAACCTTGACCACTAGGGGCTGACGGCGCGACGGCGCGCCATAGGCAGACAAACGGTTAACCTCTTCCTTTAAATACTTTCCTTTACCTCCTCATTCCACCACCAAGTCTCCTTGTATTCCTTCCTCTGTCCACTGGATAAACCACTTACCTTTCTACCCATCCATCCATCCATCTTCTTCCACTTAATCCTTTTCGGGTCACGGGGGGGGGGGGGGGCTATCCCAGCATCTTTGGGCGAGTTTCCCTCAATACTTTTGCTGTATTTTTCTAGTCATCTGGTAATTCTTCCCTACCACCCAGAGCCTGTATCAACTCCTTCCTGAACTCTGTGTGACCTTCTTCCTTCTGTAACTTCCCCCACTTAATTTTTGGTTCTGCCTTCACTGTTGTCCTCTTCTTGCTTTCCAAAGTCATCCTACAGACTACCATCCAATGCTGTCCAGCTACATTCTCCCCTGCTACCACATTGCGGTCTCCTATCTGTTTCAGATTTGTCCTTCTGCATAAGATGAGGTCCACCTGTGTGCACCTTTCTTCACTCTTGTAAGTCACCCTATGTTCCTCTCTCTTCTTGAAGTATGTGTTCACAGCCATTTCCATCCTGTTAGCCAAATCCACAACCATCTGTCCTTCCACATTTCTCACCTTAAGACCATACATACCCAGCACCTCCTCATAACCTCTGTTCCCTTCACCATGTCCATTAAAGTCTGCTCCAATCACCCCCCCCCACCCCCCGGGAATGCTCTCTACCACTTCATTCAACTTACTCCAGAATTCCTCTTCATCTTCTGACATCCAATTTATGGGGCATGCATACTGACAGCATTCAACATCACACCTTTGACTTCTAGCTTCAAACTCATCATTCTGTTTGACTCCCTCTTTACCCGCTGAACACTCTTCACATACTCTTGAAGCTCCTTCATCAAATTCGACTAGTTGGGGAGGGCACGATTAGCGGCAAATGGTGAACTGAATGACAGTGATTCAGCGGAGGAATACATCTGGAGCCCTGTGCCCTGTGCTCTCCATGGAATGTTTAAGCTTGTATGAAATTTAAAACACAGAATCGAAGAGAGGGAAATTCTATTCTCTGAGTGCACTGTGCAGATTTGACCTTGTGTTTTGGTGCCCTTGTTTACATTCCTCCTCGATGAAGATAACGCTGGAGAAGTGGCCTGCTAACCCAAACAATCGACACAGTTGTTGTTGTTTCAACAGATGGACGCTCAAGGACAGTGCACCATGTGACAACTTACCATCTGCAAGCAAGAGAGAGAGACTCTGGACTGCTTTAGATCACATAACTTTAACATCTATCCACTGCCAGGAGGCGCCCTCTGCTGTTCACTAGCAATTGACACACCTACACTACTGCATTCAACATTACACCACTGATACAATTACTGATATATATTTACAATACACTGACTCTCTCAACTACTGATTTGTCATTGTGTGATCTATTGTCTGCTAATTGTGCATTTGAGAGTTTTTTTCTTGTAATCAAAATTTTGAGCATAAAATGAGCTCTATTTTGATCAACAATGCTTTTTTCTCTCTGCCTATTGTGTTTTTCCCTACCCTTCCCCCCCCTCTTTACCCCCCCCCCCATATGACAGGCGCCTCGTCATGGCTGCTGCGTCATTAGGATGCGCCTTTCGTGCGCGCCCAATGTCAAGTCAAATTCCTCGTATGTTTACTTGTTTACTTGTAAATGTGCTTGGCAATAAATCTGATTCTGATTCTGATTACTCCTACTCCATTTCTCTTCCTATCTACTCCATGGTAGAACAGTTTAAATCCACATCCAATGCTCCTAGCCTTGCTTCCCTTCCATCTGGTTTCTTGAACACACAGTATATCTACCTTTCTTCTCTCCATCTTATCAGCCAACGCTCTGACTTTACCCTACATTTAACGTCCCTACTCTCACCTCCACACTTCTGCCTTTCCTTTTCTCTCTCTCCCACCTAACACACATCCCCTTTCTTCTCCTCCTTGATCTTGGAACAATAGCATTGATTTTATTTGTAATTTTACTATTGAAATTTTCCACAAGCTCATTTTCTGAAAGTGGGGGGGGGGGGGGTGAAGAAGAGAAAGCTTAGATGAATGCTTCACTGGTATTATCACTGATGTACCAATTTTTGATGGCCTCTGTCTGGATATTTCTGTTGACATTAACACCACTCTCAAAGAAAACACAAGAATGGTTGGACAGAGCAATGTCCATCATCATAACCTTAGAGATGTTCAGACCTTTGGAGATGACCAAGTCCACACTGTGTCCTCTGTTGTGTGTTTATTTTCTGTTACATGCTGAGTCAGTCCAAAGTTATCAAGTACACAACACAATTCTTTGGTCCTTCTGTCCTTAGGGTTGTCAACATAGATGTTAACCTTATGACTGTCTGTGGCACTCCGTTGCGCCGTCAGCCTCCACCCCCTCTGGTGGTCAAGGTTTTTTCAAGAAAATATTCAGTTCAGATGTCAGAGATTTCCAAAGCTATAACTTGAAAGTGGTAAGAGATAATTGCTTACTGTCAATTAGAAAGATATAGAATATGATTAAAGTTTGAGATAGGAGTAAATTTATGCGTCTAATTTGCATAATGGCATGGCAGCCATATCGAATTACATAACTTTCAGTCAAAAGTGGACTTTGGACATATTTACAGAAAGGATGGTTTTGTTTTTTTTGTTTTTTTTTTTGTTATCTTCAAAGTATGTAAACCAGAACATCAGTACAATATAAACAACCAAAGAAATTCATCGGACTTACCCCGCTGGCCAGGCGGTTCATTTTCATCCATTTTCATTGCTATTTTGTCTTCTCTCGGTCATTTTCACTTTCTCTCCCACATCCAGAAACTGTTATGATTATTCCACCTCAATTTTGCTTTTATTCCACCGCAGTTTATCTTATATGATGACACGGAGCTGGCGTGATTGTTCTATCCAGTCACATGATGCTGGGGTCGATGGCAGGTGAAAATTAACCAGCTTCGGTCACCCTCTGTTATAACAAAATGTATATATTTACGTTCATAAACTCTTTTTGGAATCATAGTTGGCAAATTTGGGAGCAAAAGCCTCCTCCGTGTCATGATGGTGAACATCAACATTTGTTTACAAACTCTTCTTCTCTGGTGTCCAGAAGTGAGGTTTTTGGATGGTTATTTTGGAGACATTAGTCCTCCAAGGCAAAAGCAGTAAGTTATATGTGTCTGCCACCTTGTGAGGTGCAATACTTAGTACAACTGGGGATTTTTTATGTTTTACAGCCACGTCACATGACAGGCGCAGTACTGTGACACAGACAGTGAGGGCGCTTTCTGTCCATGAAACCAAGACACAAAAAGGGTTAAAATCACCAATAATAACTACAGAGTCAAAGTCAACACAGATGATAGACAGGAACTTAGTAAAATCATCAAAAAAGGTTGCATGGTATTTATGTGGTTTGTAAACATTAAGACACAACACACGGGAGGAGGAATTCAGCTGAAAAGCCACATATTGAAATGAAGCAAAGTTATTATAAGACATCTGCTAGCATTGGAGGGAATCATTAAATAAAACCTCTACTCCTCCTCCTTTTTTATGCAGCCTGGGTTCACTTATAAAGATGTAGTTTGGAGGGACTGCTTTGAATAGAACATCTGCATTGTTATCTTTGTCTAACCAGGTTTCTGTTAAAAAACAGACCACCTGGATGCACCCACTGGCACCAGATTGACTTTGCCATCACTCACCAGCGGGACATCAAGGACATCCACCTCATCAAGGCTATGAGGGGAACAACCTGCCTGTCAGACCATCGTTTGCTGCAAGTTACAGTCTCCTTCTCTTTTAAGCCCCCATGATGCAGGGTCCGTAAGATGCCAATGAAGAAGATCAATGTGTCCAAGCTGTCGTCCATCAACACTAAAATCTATCTACAGCAGCAGCTAGCAACCACACTCCTCGGCTTCAATGCCACCCAACATGAGACCATTAACAGCCACTGGAGTGCACATCATGACATGATTCGTAATACAGCGGTATGTCTTTGGCTACACCAAGCGGCAGCATCACAACTAGTACAATGAGAACAACACCTACGTGACTCAGCAACTGGATTGTCTGCACCAATCCCACATTGAGTATGGGAATGACAAGGTCTCGACAGTGAAAAAGGACACATACCATCATGTCCGGCAGATGGCACAAGCTTCACTGTGCAGAATGATGAACCAGTGGAGGTTTGACAGAACTGCTGAACTTCAAGCAACCGCTGACAAGAATGACATGAAGTTGTTCTATGATGTTCTGAAAGTAGTCTACAGCCCCACACCTAATGGCACCACCCCACTCTACACTGCAGATGGACAGACACTCATCAGGGACCCGGACCTCATCCTGGCTCATTGGATAGAGCAATTTCTGATGATGCCATATCTCAGCTTCCTCAGAGCCCTATCATCGAGGAACTGGGTTACCTGCCGACCATCCCAGAAGTTTGCAGAACTATAAACCAGATGACCAGCAGGAAAAGCAGCTGGTGGAGACAGCATCCCTCCTGAAGTCTTTAAGTGTGATGGCAACAATATCGTCCTATGCCTGACTCAACTCTTCACCACCCTCTGGGAGCAGGAGACAGTCCCACAGGAATTTAAAGATGCCCTGATTGTCCATCTTCACAAGCACAAGATGACCTGCCACCACTTCGACAGCCACAGAGGAATTTCGCTCCTCTCCATCGCTGGTAAGATTCTTGCTTATGTGTTTGTCAACCATCTCACCCATCACATTGTTGACAACATCATTCCAGAGAGCCAGGGTGATTTTTAGACCTCACGTGGAACATCGGACATGATGTTTGCAGCTAGACAAGTCCAGGTGAAGTGCAAGGAGAAAAACCAAGACCTGTACATGGTGTTTGTTGATCTGACGAAGGCCTTTGACTCAGTTGGAAGGGATAGTGATAGAAAAATTCCATATTATCTATTCTATTATTGATATTAATAATGTATTATTATATTTGAGAAGTATCATACCTTTCATATGCCATGTTTAATGTTTATATGTGCATTCCATATAGGATAAGTTTATATATTCTTGGCTTGTTTCTGTGAGCAATTTCAGAGAGTCCAGACTGAGGATCAGTCAATGATCTAAGCCATTTATTATAATCTCTTTGACATAACCTGTTTTGGGTCACAGGAATACACAGGAACTCCTCAGCCTGTACATATCAGTGGTAGATGACATTTTGTTAGTTTTATGGATCCCATGTCTTCATGACCCATGTCTCCAGAGTGTCTGACGTCCGCGTGGATAAGCTCAGTTATCAGGACTGTCCCGTTCTGTCCCTTCCCTTATCCTCATCCTCCCTCTCCTTTCTCCTACCTACAGTGGGGAAAAAAAGTATTTAGTCAGCCACCAATTGTGCAAGTTCTCCCACTTAAATGATGAGAGAGGTCTCCAATTTTCATCATAGGTATACCTCAACTATGAGAGACAAAATGAGAAAAAAAAAATCCAGAAAATCACATTGAAGGATTTTTAATGAATTAATTGGTAAATTCCTTGGTAAAATAAGTATTTGGTCACCTACAAACAAGCAAGATTTCTGGCTCTCACAGACCTGTAACTTCTTCTTTAAGAGGCTCCTCTGTCCTCCACTCGTTACCTGTATTAATGGCACCTGTTTGAACTCGTTATCGTTACTTGTTGTGTTAAAAGACACCTGTCTACAACCTCAAACAGTCAGATTCCAAACTCTACTATGGCCAAGACCAAAGAGCTGTCAAAGAACACCAGAAACAAAATTGTAGACCTGCACCAGGCTGGGAAGACTGAATCTGCAATAGGTAAGCAGCTTGGTGTGAAGAAATCAACTGTGGGAGCAATTATTAGAAAATGGAAGACATACAAGACCACTGATAATCTCCCTCAATCTGGGGCTCCACACAAGATCTCACCCCGTGGGGTCAAAATGATGATGAGAACAGTGAGCAAAAATCCCAGAACCACAAAGGGGGACCAAGTGAATAACCTGCAGAGAGCTGGGACCAAAGTAACAAAGGCTACATCAGTAACACACTACGCCGCCAGGGACTCAAATCCTGCAGTGCCAGACGTGTCCCCCTGCTTAAGCCAGTACATGTCCAGGCCCGTCTGAAGTTTGCTAGAGAGCATTTGGATGATCCAGTAGAGGATTGGGAGAATGTCATATGGTCAGATGAAACCAAAATAGAACTTTTTGGTAAAAACTCAACTTGTCGTGTTTGGAAGAGAAAGAACACCATACCTACTGTGAAGCATGGGGGTGAAAACATCATACTTTGGGGCAGTTTTTTCAGCAAAGGGACCAGAACGACTGATCCGTGTAAAGGAAAGAATGAATGAGGCCATGTATCGTGAGATTTTGAGTGAAAACCTCCTTCCATCAGCAAGGGCATTGAAGATGAAACGTGGCTGGGTCTTTCAGCATGACAATGATCCCAAACACACTGCCTGGGAGTGGCTTCGTAAGAAGCATTTCAAGGGCCTGGAGTGGCCTAGCCAGTCTCCAGATTTCAACCCCATAGAAAATCTTTGGAGAGAGTTGAAAGTCCGTGCTGCCCAGCGATAGCCCCAAAACATCATTGCTCTAGAGGAGATCTGCATGGAGGAATGGGCCAAAATACCAGCAACAGTGTATGAAAACCTTGTGAAGACTTACAGAAAACGTTTGACCTCTGTCATTGCCAACAAAGAGTATATAACAAAGTACTGAGATGAACTTTTGTTATTGAACAAATACTTATTTTACCGAGGAATTTAACAATTAATTCATTAAAAATCCTTCAATGTGATTTTCTGGATTTTTTTTTTTCTCATTTTGTCTCTCATAGTTGAGGTATACCTATGATGAAAATTGGAGACCTCTCTCATCTTTTAAGTGGGAGAACTTGCACAATTGGTGGCTGTGTGGGTGACCCCCACAACAGACTGGAGCAAGCAGAGCTCTCAGCTGGAGCAATTAGCAGGACAATGGCTGATATCATTAGGCAGCCTCTCTTTGTCTAGTTCAGGCGCCAGTATCCTGCTGTTATGTATGACTCAAATGCAAATGTTCATGCTTCCTGCTCTGACTGTGATGCAAATGTCCTTGCTTACTGCTGTGCCTTTCATGTATTGTCTGTAACTGGGTATATAAGCTGACTGAAATTCATATGGTCTCTCTCTGACTACTGCTCAACTGACCACACGATTGCCTGAGAGCCTGAGAACTTGTTTCGGCGCGCCTGCACGGCGCTGGAGTGAGTTCTGTGATGGCGGGATGAATGATCAATAAACACCCTTTTAAACTCTCAGTTCGCTGCCTATTATTTCATATCGCCACACTGGTGACCCCGAGACAGCACACGCTTTGTGCAATGCAACCTTGTGGTCTGGACCGCCACACTGGTGACCCGACGTAGAAAAGAACACGCTGACAACGAACGCAGCACCCCGTGGTGATTCTCCGACGACGAACAAACGCAGCAGCCTGACGCAAATGGACTGCCCTCCCTTCTGCTACAGGGAGACCTTGACGCAGAGCCACCACCAGGCGAACTCTCCGGAGATCATCCACGACCGGGAAAGCGGCAGAAAGCTTCATGGTGCGTCCTTCGCCTGAGATCTGGATATCCACACTGGGACAGGCCGGTCTCACAGCTCCTCCGCTTACACACGAGAGCGTACGCACCTCATCCTCTCTCCATGACGGCGACCTCCAGGGCCGACGGAGAATGCAGCGCGTGGACCTGAACGCACCATGACCTGGCACTAGCGAACTACAGCAACAGCCAAGACAGGGAGGACCATCGGCGCCGACGACGCTGATCTCCATCAAGCTCCCTGACCCTGACTCGCCTCTCAACAGCGGGACACCCAAGCACCGAACCCCTGCGCGCACACCGGGGGGTTACGAGGACGGTGCACCACGCACGGGACAATAACGGCTCCACAGACCGCCATCGTCCTTCGCCACTGCACACAGAACCTTCAGGGCTGCTCACACACCTGAAGCACGCACGCAGCTTGCTCACAGGATTTTGTACGGGTCTCAGCCACGGCGCACAAAGGGAATTCAGCCGCCTGCTGTCCCCGAGGGCTTTAGGGCTGCGCGCGTGCACCTAAAGCCAAAACGCCAAATCCCTCACACAGCTGCAGTTCCTTTTCTCTCACAGCCGCTACGCAGCCTTGCAGCTCCTGTTTTTCTTCATAGCCGCGAGAGGAGTCAGAGACAAGTTTTTCTTCTTACAGCTGCTGTGGACCTCCACACGTTCAACGGGACAGCCCCTCAACATCGCGGATCCACAGGCAATTTTTGCGCGGCCCAGACAATTTTGCAGTCCCGGGCCTGCACTTGCTACCCCCACCCCCCTCCCTCCACCGCCACCTGCAGCGAGTTTTCCCCGCAGCTCGCTCCCAAAGCCGGACTATCTAGGCCTCAGCTTCCCGCTGAGCCCTCTGGGGGGGAGTACTGTGGGTGACCGCCACAACAGACTGGGACAAGCAGAGCGCTCAGCTGGAGCAATTAGCAGGACAATGGCTGATATCAATAGGCAGCCTCTCTTTGTCTAGTTCAGGCGCCAGTATCCTGCTGTTATGTATGACTCAAATGCAAATGTTCATGCTCCCTGCTCTGACTGTGATGCAAATGTCCTTGCTTACTGCTGTGCCTTTCATGTATTGTCTGTAACTGGGTATATAAGCTGACTGAAATTCATATGCTGTCTCTCTGACTACTGCTCAACTG
Source organism: Pholidichthys leucotaenia (assembly GCA_020510985.1). NCBI lineage: Eukaryota > Metazoa > Chordata > Actinopteri > Cichliformes > Pholidichthyidae > Pholidichthys > Pholidichthys leucotaenia. Next base: position 265,287,453 of record CM035840.1, on the reverse strand, counting down.
ACCACACAATTGCCTGAGAGCCTGAGAACTCGCTTCGGCGCGCCTGCACGGCGCTGGAGTGAGTTCTATGATGGCGGGATGAATGATCAATAAACACCCTTTTAAACTCTCAGTTCGCTCCTTATTATCTCATACCACCACGCTGACTAAATACTTTTTTTCCCCACTGTATATATATAGGACTTAGAAGAATGGATCCTTTAGAGATTCTAGGTGTGTTTGAATGTCATGTCTTGTAACCTCTCCCCCAAGGTGGCCAATGGGGTGAGTATTTATATTTTTGTAATAAATGTACATAAATTCAACTTTCCGCCTGATTATTTGACTTTGAATAATTTAAGCTCGAAATTATTCTAACAGATAGTCTCTGGAAGCTTCTAGCAAAGGTTGGCTGCCCCAACAAGCTCATCAATATCATCTGTTCTTTCCATGTTGGCCTGGTAAGGTGTGTTGTTGAAGCTGGCTCCATCTCCCACCCATTCCTTGTCACAAATGGCACCAAGCAGGGGTGCATCATGGTCCCCGTGCTCTTCAGCATTGTGTTCTCTGCATTGCTCCATGATGCATTCAGCAATTGTGACAGAAGTGTCAAGATTCAATTCCACACTGATGGCAGCATCTTCAACTTGCAGATACTCAAAGCCAAGACGAAGATGCCATGTGTGATGCTACAGGAACTGCTCTACGCTGATGACTGTGCACTCATCGTCCACACTTTGGAGGATGCACAGCTCATCATGGACAACTTTGCCAGAGCAACTAACCGGTGTGGACTCACCATCAAAATCAAGAAGACAGAAGTACTGGCACACTCCCGACGAAGCCAGAAATCACCAATGGTGGTAAGGTACTCAAGGCTGTGGACAGGTTCTGCTACCTTGGTGGAGTCATCTCGCAAAATGCTAAGATTGATGATGAGGTCACATCACGCATCAGCAAGGCCAGCACCTCGTATGGACGGCTGGAACACCGACTGTGGTTGAAGAATGACATCCAACTGAGTACCAAGGTTCAAGTCTACCAAACCGTAGTCCTGTCAACCCTCCTGTATGGATGCGAGATGTGGACAACGTACCATTCACATGTGAAGAGGCTTGAGCAATTTCACATGAGATGCCTCAGAAATCTATATGGTGTCACCTGGAAGGACAAGATCACCAACACAGAGATTCTCCACAGATGCAACATCACAAGTGTCGAGTCTTTCATCATACATGCCCACCTATGTTGGGCTGGACATGTCTCAAGGATGGGAGATGAGCGTATACCGAAGATCCTGTTATTCGGTCAACTGGATGAAGGACAGAGGTCTCAAGGTGGTCAACAGAAGCGGTACAAAGACCTCCTAAAGGCCACTCTTAAGTCATTAAGAGATTAAGATTAAGAGATTGACCCAACAATATGGGGGATGCAAGTTAAGAACCGATTGCAATGGAGTAAGATCTGCCACGAAGGTGTCAACCATTTCTAGAGTGAATGAACAGCCCAGTTGATTGCCCGATGCAATCCTAAATACGATGCTGCACAGAATCAACATCCACCATCACCACCACAGCCGTCATCACCTTCACCAACACTACCACCACCCACCCAACACATCTGTTCCATCTGCTTCAAGCGATGTGCATCACACATCGGTCTGGTCAGCCACCTCAGACACAAACATTCATCATAATTACCAGGGGAAGGAAGATTCATCGACTTCAACGACTTAATCCATCCATCCATCTAAAAAACATAAAATCCCAATCCAGTTTGTGCTTTATAATGAAATCATTATTTTTTTTTCCTGTCCTGACATTGAATAAAGCTAGTTTCAGTGTGTTAATAGCATCATCTGCTTAATTGTCATTTTGTTCAGGCTGTGGCTGATGAGAAATGGACACTAGATTTGACAAATTTACAGGATAAATTTACAGGCTGTACAGCACAATGAAAATGGGCTGTACAACTGTACAATGATAAAGCCTATTCTATTCTATAATAGCGGTAAGCCTTGATTGAAAGGGGTTTATGGGATTTTTTTTTTATGAGCAGTAATGTGAGTTTCCAGGACGCTTGCTTATATTGGGGACTTCAGGGCATGAAATGGTATAATGTTTAGGATTGTGTATGTGTGTGTGCATGCGAGGGGGGGCGGGGGTGCTAATCTTGGCTAGGGCACCAAAATGGCTAGGGCCGGCCCTGGGTAATGGGAGTTAACAGTACATCCAAAAAGTATTCACAGTACTTCACCTTTTCCACATTTTGTAATGTTACGGCCTTATTCAAAAATGGATTGAATTGATTTTTGTTTCCTCAAAATTCTACACACAACACCCCATCCTGACAATGTGATTTTTTTTTTTAATTTTTGCAAATTTATTAAAAATAAAAAAAAATAAGAAATCACATGTACATAAGTATTCACAGCCTTTCCTCAATACTTTGTTGATGCACCTTTGGCAGCGATTACAGCCTCAAGTCTTTTTGAATATCAGAATCAGAATCAACTTTATTGCCAAGTATGCTTACACATACAAGGAATTTTACTTATCACTAAGGTGCGCTCGTGTTAAGCACTCCCTAATGACGCGGCAGCCATACAGGCACCTCATACAGTGGGGGGTAAAGAGGGGGAGGGGGAGGGGATGACACATTAGGCAGAGAGAAAAAACATAGTTATCAAAATATAGCTCGAGTGAGCAAGATTGTGATCACATAGAAAAAAAAACCCTCTAATTGCACACTTAGCAGACAATACAGATCCACACATTAACAAAGCAAGAGAGAGACCAGTGTGTGTATGTCAGTCATGTGATATCATTGTGAATGCAGTGTGTGAAGTATCAGTTACTGGTGGACAACAAAAAATCTTCTCCTAGGCAACTGCTAGATGTTATGTCCTTGGTGTTCTAAAACATAGATAACATGTCCACAGAGTTCATCTCTCTTCAGTGCATGCCAGATGGTAAGATTCCATTTTAGTCACATGACGCTGTCCTTGGAGAGTTCAGATCGCTGCACATCAGCAATTGTTTGGGTTAGAGAGAAGCCAAAACTCCCTTCTGCTTTATCTCTTCTCCTGGAGGAATGAGTTCCCAAGGACGCCGAATCAAGGCCTGATGAGCACAATTCACTTAGAGCATAGAAATTTCTTCTCTCATGCGATTCTGTGTATCACAATTTACATTAACATTCACAGGCTTTAAAATCATTCCCTGGAGAGCACCCAGCGACTCCGAGATGTTTCCCACTTTCCGATTCAGTTCACCATTTGCCGCTATCAGTGCTCTCCCCAGCTGGTCGAATTGTTGAAAGAGCTTCGCCGGGTCCGCATTTTGATTAGCTCTTTCCAGCTTCTTTAATTTCTGATACACCAGGAAAACTCCAAAGCCAAACAGCAGTAATCCTGTGATCAAACAGCCTGTGATAATACGGTGTGTGGCGAGGTCTGAGGCAAGAAACGGCCAAGATCTTCAATCCCAATTTTCCATTTATTATAACTCACAAGTAAATGTCCAGATATCCGACACAATTCTTCAACTCTACTTCACAGCAATGATCGACGATATCTCTCTCAGTGAACTCTACTCAACTCCACGTCACAATAATCACACCTGTTTTATACTAACATCAGTAACTAGGGCTGATTAGCCCCTACCATAACCCCAGGCAAAATAACAAATCTTCCATCATTTACACAATACCCACTAGTTCTAAAATAAATATTTTCCCCACTATACAATATAAATAACATAATAAATAACAATCAATGACAACAATAATAATATAAATAATCCAATAAATAGTTCAAAATCCTTATTTACAAAACCAAACCACCCCTCTAACTTACCATAGAGGTTTCCTTCCTGCTGGTGTCCTATAAAAGGCCTTCAACTCCCTAAAGGAGTCTTTTGCCTGGACACCCACAGGAAGCATATTGGCAAAGGTATGTGCAATAACTTATCATCCATTATTTTACCTAAATACTTAATCATACAATTATCTCCCAAGGCATTCAAATTAAACAAAGACAGGTCCCAAAGAAATGTGTGTACTTTAACAAATAATAACATTTACCATTACATTTACCATTACAAATATAACAATCACACAAACAATAAATCATAATAGTGGTGACATCCCATCGTCACATTTCCTCCCCCCTTTCCGAGAGTACAGTACTCTAGGAGTCATGTACTCGTGAGAGGCCACAAGGTTGGTTTTCCCTGCCACATACCGAACAGTAAAATTATATGGTTGGAGGGACACATACCACCCTGTGAGATGACTATTTACATCCTTCATTCTGTCCAACCACTGTAGAGCCCGATGATCTGCCGGACCGGCGGCGCCACACGAGTCGGCTGCCTGTTGCAACAGCCTTTTTTTTAATCTTCCTTCTTCTTTCTACACCTTTCACTCTGTATATATATCACGGACGCACGGATCGCCCCGGGGGTCTCCCGGGTCGGCGGACGGAGCCACGGTTTGCAGCGGGAGACGTTACAGCGGGGAGGAGCTAGTGCTAGCTAGCACTTGGCCGCCGCCCGGTGCTAATGGGAAACTCGACATACCGGGAGCTGTAGCGAAAACGAAGCGGGTGCCGGGCTGGAGTTTAGGCAGCGTGAAAGAAATATAAGACAGAATAATAAAGAGCGATGGCAAGAACCAAGCAGACCGCCCGTAAAATCTACTGGAGGAAGAAGCCCCCCAGGAGACAGCTAGCCACAGGGCTGCTCGGAGAGGCGCTCTGGCCACCGGCAGAGTGAAGAGGCCTCGCCGTCACAGGTCCGTGGCTCTGAGAGAGATCCGTCGCTACCAGAAATCCACGGAGCTGCTCATCCGCAAGCTGCCCGTCCAGCGCCTGGTGAGGGAGATCGCTCAGGACTTCAAGACCGTCCTGCGTTTCCTGAGTTTCGCCGTCATGGCTCTGCAGGAGACCAGCGAGACCCACCTGGTGGTCTCTTCTTCACTAAGGGGGTCACCATCATGCCCAAAGACTTCCAGCTGGCCCGCTGCATCCGCGGAGAGAGAGCTTAGACTTTCTGCTGCACATCCACCAGCCATAATGCTCTGCACTGTGTGTCTATATATATACATTTATAGTAATAGGGACATATGTTTGCTAGATGTTGTTTTTTCTTGCCTTCTGATTGTTGCTCTGAGTGTTGCTATCCCTGTGCTGTTGCAATCCTGGAATTTCCCCATTGTGGGACTAATAAAGGCTTATCTTATCTTATCTTATCTTATCTTATCCAATATAAAATGACACCCTAGTAAATAATACTTAAGGGACCCTATTGCCCATTTCATAGCAAGACATTCTTTTTCTACCGTAGAATATCTTGTCTCCCGGTCCAACAACTTACGACTCAAGAACAGCACTGGGTGTCTCTCTCCCTTCTCCTCCTGGAGAAGTACTGCTTCAATGCCAACCCCTGAAACATCAGTCTGTAAAATGAACGGGCGAGCAAAGTCTGGGCTGTAAAGAACCTTCTCCCCAGAAATAGCCCTCTTCAGATCCTCAAACGCTCTGTCACACTCCTCTGTCCATTTTATCTTATTTGGCACTGAAGCCTTAGTGAGGTCAGTTAACACTGCTGCTCTTTCAGCAAAGTGGGGGATGAACTTGCTATACCATCCCACCATTCCCAAGAATGATCGCACTCCCTTCTTAGTGGTGGGTACAGGGTAAGTCCGAATGGCATCCACTTTACCTACTCGTGGTCTAATGACCCCCTGACCAACCACATGTCCCAGGTACTCCACCTGCTGCTGTCCGAATGCACATTTGCGTGGGTTGATTGTCAGTCCAGCCCTCTTATTCAGCTGAAGGACCTGCCTAAGGTGTACCACATGTTCTTCCCAGGTCTGACTATAGATGACCACGTCATCCAGATAGGCAGCCGCAAAGTTTGATACCCTCCTTAATATTTGGTCCATCAGCCTCTGAAACATTGCAGGTGCCCCCTGAAGGCCAAATGGCATGACCCTGAAATGGAAACTGCCATAAGGTGTTTTAAAGGCTGTAAGTTCCTTTATTTCTGGTGCCAATGCCACCTGCCAATACCCCCTTGCTTAGGTCAAAAGTAGAAATAAATCTAGCCTTGCCTACTTTCTCTAATAATTGATCGATCCGGGGCATGGGGTATGACTCAAATTTAGATACTGAATTGAGGTATCTAAAATCAATACAAAATCTTAATGAGCCATCCTTTTTTGGAACCAACACAATCGGGCTACACCACTCACTGGCTGACTCCTCAATCACTCCCAGCTGCAACATCAAATCAATTTCATTTTTCATTTTTGATATCAATCGTTCCAGGATCCTATATGATTTTCTACGTGGAACAGCTTCCTCTTTCAAATGAACCTTATGATGTACCAATGTGGTGAAACCCGGTCTCTCTTGAAACAAATCTGGATCCAACAATGTCTCTAACTCTCTCCGCTGATCCACCTGCAAATGAGACAGTTGAAATGAACAAGGCTCTGACACATTTGTGGGGAAGGATTGTTCCTTCTCCTCATCCACTTCCGTCGCACAGATCAAGAGATGCTGTGTCTCCTGAAGAGTAGGTTGCTGCTGCTGATGGCCAGGCTGCTGAAACTCTTTCAATAAGTTAATATGGAAGGTCTGATATTTCACCTTCTTGTCAGGCATATATAGTTCATATGTCACTGAACTTAGTTTTTTAGAGATTTCATATGGCCCCTGCCATCGAGCCAACAGCTTACTATCACACGAGGGCAGCAATAACAAAACTTGTTGTCCTGGGTGAAAAACCCTTTTTTCTGGCCTTCTTGTCATACCAAGTTTTTTGTTTGGCCTGCGCCGTCCTCATGTGTTCCTGAGCCAAAGCAGTCATTCGATCCAGTTTTTCTCTCATTTTAATCACATAAGAGACCACATTGTCCTGACCACTCGGTGGACTCTCCCAGTGCTCCTTTAATAAGTCCAGTGGGCCCCTCACCTGGTGGCCATAAAGCAGTTCAAAAGGTGAGAACCCTGTTGAAGCCTGGGGCACCTCCCGGTAAGCAAACAGTAAATAGGGTACCCATTGATCCCTATCTGAGCCCGTTTCAGAAACAAATTTCCGCAGCATATTTTTAAGAGTCTGATTGAATCGCTCCACTAGTCCATCAGTCTGAGGGTGATAAAGGGTAGTCTTAATGCCCTTAATCCCCAACAGCTTATACAGTTGCTGCAACAGTTTTGACAAAAAATTTGTTCCACAGTCTGTTAGAACTTCTCTGGGTATGCCTACCCTTGAAAACAACTGGATAAGGCAGTTGGCAACCTGCCTAGCCTTGATAGATTCCAGGGCAAAGGCTTCTGGGTACCGAGTAGGGTAGTCACAAATTACTAGAATATATTTATTACCAGAGGAGCTTTTCTCTAGGGGGCCAACTACATCCATCCCTATTCTATCAAAAGGTGTTCCAATGATTGGTAATGGTTGCAGTTGGGCACGGGCTACTCCCCAGATGATGTAATCTGACATACTGAGCATGTCGTGCAGAAGTCCTTTACCTGGGTATACATTCCCGGCCACACAAACCTTCTAGCAATTCTCTGCAGGGTTTTTTGAAATGCTAGATGACCTGCCCAAGGAATAACATGTCCCAGTTCCATAATTTTTGGTGTGAGGTCCTGTGGCAAAGCTATGGCCATAACTTCACCTTGTTGCTGGTACAAAATGCCCTTTTTAATGACATACATGGCCTCAGCCAAACAATCCATTCTACCCTGTTTCACACCCTCAATCTCCGAGACTTTATCAAACCAAGGTTTAAGTGTTGGGTCAGCCTTCTGCAATGTAGCTATGTCAGGAGGGATGTCAAACTCTACTGACTGGCTTAATTGTGGTGTTTCTTCACCCAGGTTCTTTACAGAAGCTAACACCTTATCTCTTCTCTTCTGAGCCTTGGATTTGGGTTGCTTAATAGGGCCTGCCTCTATCTCAGAATCATAGAATGGTAACTCCTGAAGAGTATTGGCAGCCCTCTGTGCTCTCTGTGCCCTGGTTGTCACTATACTACAATTTTTTACCACAGGTGTGTTTACTCTCTGCTCAACAGCACCACCTGCCTGTCTCTCCTCCGTTTGTTCCTCTCTAACCTGTTGTATGATGTCCAACAAAGTTGGAACATCGTTGCCAAGAATAACGGGATACGGCAAATCAGGCACAAGAGCTACAGGAAGGAGATAAGTTTGACCCCCTACTGTTAAATAAACCTCAGCGGTCGGGTACAATTTCTTATCCCCATGGACACAACTGATATTTATTCCTGAGTCATTCCACAAATCCCTAGGGACCAAACTAGGTAGCACAACTGTTTGAAAACAACCAGAATCTAACAGGGCCTCTTCACACTGACCATTAAGCAACACTTTTGTTTTATAAACTCCATTATGCACTGAGGCTGAAAAAGTGGGTCTAGGAACTGAGCACAACAATGACGGTTTCTCATTCTTTATGGCAGGGCATGAATATTGGGTGTGACCGATTTTATTGCACTGATAGCAGCGTATATCTTTACTTGCAACACGTGACTTTTTGCTATCATCAAATCTGCTATTCGTGATCTGACTGGGCCTGGAATACAACTTATTTCGAGCTGGACCACCCCTTTCACCCTCATTAAACTCACTCCGTGTGGTGAAAGATCTGTCACGGCCAAGAGTAGGTCTCCTGCTCCCAGACCTGGCTGACAGAAAAACCTCCGCCAGACGAGCAGCGTCCTCTGCAGTCTTCGGGTCCCGCTCTTGTATCCAGACTCCCAGTTCCGGATTCACCATCCTTAGAAATTGCTCCAAAATCAATAATTCAGCAATGTCTTTTACTGATAAAGTCTCTGGTTTCACCCATTTATAAAACAAGTCTTTCAGATGTACATATAGTTCCCGAGGGGTTTCGTCCTTATGAATGTCCAGGGACCGAAACCGCCTCCTATATGTGTCAGATGTGATTTCATATTTATTCAAGATAGCTTCTTTCACTTTTTCATAATTATCCGTGTCTGTGATGTCCATCAGAACATATGCGCTTTGCGCTTTACCTGTGAGTAGAGAAGCCAGATGAATAGGCCACTCCTCTTTGCGCAAGCGGCAGACTGTAGCAATCCTCTCGAATAACGCTAGGTAGTGCTCGATGTCATCCTCAGGAGAGAGAGGTTTCAGCCTGGGCTCGTGATGCGTTTGTGGCGTCCTTGGCTGCACCTGCAGCAGCAAATCATCCTCTCGCGGGCCGACCCGACTGGCCGTTATCCTAGGATCCTCCCTCGAAGTGCCCTCGTCACCACTACGCTCAGCCCGGCTCCCATAGTCCTCCCTCAATTCCGCCACCTGCGACTCCATCCGGTGAATATGATTCTCTACTGCCTGCCATTTTTGCTCCTGACGAGCGGCTTCTTCCTCCATCTGGCGATCCCTGAGAGTCAGCGAACGCACCAAAGATTTCACCAGGCACGTGAGCTCCTCGAGCTCGCCCAGTCCGCTGACTCCTGGGTCCTCAGCCGCCATACCTGTGTCCAGGTCAGACTGCTCCTCTTGCCTCACCTTTCTTCTCGCCATGGGTCCTTCCGTCCACCGAACGCCACGGCGTCCACAGGCCAGACCACCGCTGCCACCAAATATGAAAAATGACGGTGCGTGGCGAGGTCTGAGGCAAGAAACGGCCAAGATCTTCAATTCCAATTTTCCATTTATTATAACTCACAAGTAAATGTCCAGATATCCAACACAATTCTTCAACTCTACTTCACAGCAATGATCGACAATCTCTCTCTCAGTGAACTCTACTCAACTCCACGTCACAATAATCACACCTGTTTTATACTAACATCAGTAATTAGATAGATAGATTAGTTTATTTGACAGGGAAAGTGCAATAAACATAGACAATTAATCAATGACAATCAATCTGATGTGTTGCACATGGAGTGTATAGCTATTAGCTAATTTGCAACTCTTGTCCCTGGAGGGGACAAGAGGGCTGATTAGGGCTGATTAGCCCCTACCATAATCCCAGGCAAAATAACAAATCTTCCATCATTTACACAATACCCACTAGTTCTAAAATACATAAATATTTTCCCCACTATACAATATAAATAACATAATAAATAACAATCAATGACAACAATAATAATATAAATAATCCAATAAATAGTTCAAAATCCTTATTTACAAAACTAAACCACCCCTTTAACTTACCATAGATGTTTCCTTCCTGCTGGTGTCCTATAAAAGGCCTTCAACTCCCTAAAGGAGTCTTTTGCCTGGACACCCACAGGAAGCATATTGGCAAAGGTATGTGCAATAACTTATCATCCATTATTTTACCTAAATACTTAATCATACAATTATCTCCCAAGGCATTCAAATTAAACACAGACAGGTCCCAAATAAATGTGTGTACTTTAACAAATAATAACATTTACCATTACAAATATAACAATCACACAAACAATAAATCATAATAGTGGTGACATCCCATCGTCACACAGCCAAACAGGTAGATGTCTTCCACATCCTCAATCGAAAGATCACACAGACACATGAGTTTCCAATTGTCCCATGAGTCTCTCACATAACCCGCAGCTGAAGTGCCTGCGGGACACCTGGGCTCCCCCGGGCCCGATTTTCTGTTTGAAAAAGTGGTGTTAATTGCATTTAAAGCCCAACTCACCAATTCCATTTTTTTTTCCGTTTGGATTGAGATCAGCGAGAAGGAGAGCGAGACACAGACAGGACACAGCAAGCTGGGATCAGTCAAAGGAGCCGGAGGAGGAGAGGAGGAGAAATGCGTCTGCTCTCTCTGAAAGCCGGAAGAAGAATATGATGCCACAAGCTTGGCACACCTATTTTTGGGCAGTTTTGCCCTTTCCTCTTTGCAGCACCTCTCAAGCTCCATCATGTTTGATGGGAAATGTCGCTGCAAAGCCATTTTCAGATCTCTCCAGAGATGTTCAACTGGATTCAAGTCTGGGCTCTGGCTGGGCCACTCAAGGACATTCACAGAGTTGTCCTGAAGCCACTCCTTTGATATCTTGGCTGTGTGCTTAGGGTTGTTGTCCTGCTGAAAGATGAACCATCGCCCCAGTCTGAGGTCAAGAGCGCTCTGGAGCAAGTTTTCATCCAGGATCTCTCTGTACATTGCTGCATTCTTCTTTACCTTTATCCTGACTAGTCTCCCAGTTCCTGCCACTGAAAAACATCCCCACAGCATGGTGATGAGTGGTGCCTGGTTTCCTCCTAACATGACGCCAGGCATTCATAGCTACAGGATCAGTGGCGGTCCTGGCTTGTACGATGCCCTGGGTGGACGGCCCCCCCCCCCCCCCCCACCACACACACACATTTTTTAAAAAGTTTTCTTGACTTTTTATTTTGCTCATAAAGTTTTAGATTTAGATTTAGTATACTTTATTGATCCCCAGAGGGGAAATTGAGGGTCATCCACCACCTGGATGGATGAAGCAGCCACGATATGGCGCTATCCCTTAACACACACATTCACACCTAGGGTCACTTTAGAGTCTCCAGTTAACCTAACCTGCATGTTTTGGGCATAAATGTCCAAATGTTCAATTTTCTCAACAATTAGTGAGGTTTTTCTTGCAACTTTTTCCTGGCATGTTTATGACTTCTTTTTTTTTTTTAAAATTTGCCATGTTTCACCTTTTTTTCTCATATTTTCATGATTTTCTTGTACATTTGCACCTATCCTCTCACTGACAGGTACATCTCAATGAATTAGAATGTCACCAAAAGTTTATTTATTGCAGTAATTCATTAAAAAAATGAAACCCATTATGTATATAGATTCATTACACAGAGATAAATTTCAAGTGTTTATTTCTTTAAAAAAAAATAGAATATTACATAAAATTAATTTTAAAAAATTATTTATTTATTTTTTTTAATTCAAAGTCAGCGCAGTCATCTACCAGGAAATTTTAAAGCACTTCATGCTTCCCTGTGCTGACAAGCTTTATGGAGATGCTGATTTCATTTTCCAGCTGGACATGGCACCTGCCCACACTGACAAAAGTATCAATACCTGGTTTAATGACCATGGTATCACTGTGCTTGATTGGCCAGCAAACTTCCCTCACCTAAACCCCATAAAGAATCTATGTAGTTTTGTCAAGAGGAAGATGAGAGACACCAGACCCAACAATGCAGACGAGCTGAAGGTCACTATCAAAGCAACCTGAGCATCCATAACATCTCAGTAGTGCCACAGGCTGATCACCTCCATGCTACACCGCACTGATGCAGTAATTCATGCAAAAGGACCCCTGATCAAGTATTGAGTGTATACATGGACACCTTAGTAGTCCGTCGGGTCCGACGATGATGTAATATATGGACTCAGTGATGGGAGCGCATGTGGCTAAGCAGCCCAAAGCTGGAAGCACACATGCGCCCACAGGTGTTACAATGGCAGTCTGTAGTTTGGATCAATGTGGATGCAGCTCCATGATGTCTATCCCTTGCAGCAGCAAGACACCGTCATCGGTCCTCCTCAAAGGCAGCTATTTCTCTGTGGGTGAGTAGACTCCAGCCTTTCCTGTCTGTGACAGAGGCTTCAAGCTCAAGTGGCTAGGTCCTGCACCATCTAAGGTTATTCTTCAGGGTGCCCTCCTTGAGCTTGCCATACATCACCTGTTGGGGATGCGACTGTCATCCATTCTGATGACATGGCCAGTCCAGCATAGCTGAACCTTCAGCAGCATTGATTCAATGCTTGTGGAGGAAACTCTATCCAGTACTTCTTGGTTTGTGACTTTGTCCTGCTAGTGAATGCCCATGATTGTGCGCAGTGATCTTGTATGGAACTGTTCAAGCTGCTTGACGTGCCATCGATACAAGATCCACGTCTCACACCCACAAAGTAATGAGGAAAGGGCTACGGCCTTATAAACCTTGAGCTTTGTGGACAGTCTTATGCCCTTCTACTGGAGAACCTTCACTCTCAGTCGCCCAAGTGCTTGACTGGCTTTCTGGGTCCTTGACGTGATCTCTTTGTCCAGTGAACCATCTGCAGAGACTGTGCTGCCCAGTTGCTTGAAGCTCTCAACGCACTTCAGTTCAACTCTGTCAATAGTTATGGATAGCTGTGGCTTTATTGTTTTTGGGGTGACTTGGACCAAGACCTCCATTTTTTCTGAGACTGATTGTTAGCCCAAACAGTCTGGATGTTTCTGCAAAGTGGTCAAAGATGACCTACAGGTGGTTCTCCTTGTCTGCCATGAGGGCACAGTCATCCTCAAAAAGGGCTTCAAGGATGAGTTTCTCCACGGTCTTGGTTCTGGCAGCAAGTTGTCAGAGGTCAAAGACGGATCCATCAGAGCGGTACCTAATGTACACACACAAGTTAAGGTCTTTAACAGCATGGAGTAGGACCTGCATGAAGAACAAGTTGAACATCACGGGGGCAAGGACACAGCCCTGCTTCACTCCATTTGAGATCTTAAAGGAGCTCGTGAAGTAACCACTGGAGAGGACCTGTCCAGTCATGTTGTCATGGAAGAGCCATATCAGCTTAGAAAATTAATGAAAGCAGCCCAGCTTCATGAGGATGGTCCATAAAGCTTTTCTGTTAACAGTGTCAAATGCTTTGGTTAGGTCTATGAACACTGCATACAGGTCCATCTGTTGTTCGATACACTTCTCTTCAATCTGACGCCAATCTAAGGAGCTTTGGACTCTTGTGATGGTGGGGGACTATGTGGATGTTAAGCTTGGCTCTGACAAGTCTGTGGTCTATCCAGCAATCTGCACCACGCATTGCCCTGGTGATTAGAATGTGGCTGTTGTCACGTTGGCAGGTGATGACAATCAATAAGATGCCACTGTTTAGATCGAGGATGCATCCATGTAGTCTTGCACTTATTGGCCTGCCGGAATGTTGTATTGGTTATCAGCAGGTCATACTCGGCGCATTTGCTCAGCAATAGGAGGCCGCTGCTGTTCATCTTCCAAACTCCATGCTTCCCTATCACTTCTCTCCACTGGTCATGGCCCTTGCCAACTCTGGCGTTGAAGTCGCCCAGCAATAAGAGCTTGTCGGTGGCAGGTGTGGTGCACAACAGAGTGTCCAAGTCAGTATAAAACTGCTCTTTTATCTCCTCTGTGCTTGTCAGGGTGGGAGCATAGATAATTATAATGGTAACAAAGCACTTGTTGCTGATAGGGAGGCAGATCTTCATCAGTCTTTCACTGATGCCAGTGGGGAGGCCTGGAATCTGCTTCAACAGGTTGGACTTGATGGTGAATCAAACACCATGGATTATGTCCTCGTTCTGGGCCTTGCCATTCCAGAAGAGCATGTATCCACTGCCAGTTTCTGACACTGATCCTTCTTCAGCAAGTTAAATTTCGCAGAGAGCTGCGATGTCAATGTTACATCTCAACAATTCCTTTGCAATGAGGGCTGTCCTTCTTTGAGGTCTTGAGATGTCATCTCAATCCACAAGGGTATGTACATTCCACATCCCTAAGATTAGTTTCTTCTTTCTTTGTCAGAATCGACAATGTGGGTAAGTCAGCCAACCACGGTAAGCTGGCCAGACGGTTAAGGGCAGGCTTTGTTTAGGCCATCTTTTCTAGGGCCTTCCCTTACTAGGGTGAGCAGTGCAGTCCTGGAGAGGCTGCTCAGTCACCTGGCGATGCTGCCTAAGTTCTCTGCTGCCCCAGGTTCAGAAAATGACGACCAAAGTCCCAGGCCACCTACATGCAGGTTTGTGACTATGACTGCCAGTGGTTACCTCCCCCTGTCACTTTTGCCACTCCCCCATCACCGCAGGACTTGTAGTTGGTGGGCTGAGTTGCACAGACACCTGTGCATGAGGTTAATTATAGTGGGAGAGCCGTGGCACGGGGCAGTCCCACTTTCTTAGCAGAAGAAACCTTAACCCAGTGGCACGGAGAACCGTTACATCTGGAGGCCTCCTCTGCTACAGTGGATGACCAGGACTTTTTTTGTGTGTTGTCGTGCTCTAAGTGCTCCACAACACCTGCTGGAACCACCTTCCTAGCCGTTGGACCCTCCCTAATGGTCTCATCTGCCCAGTCCGCCGGAACCAGTCTTCGCATGCAAAGGGTAGAAATTCCCTAACTCACCGAGGGTTTCAACCCCGTCAGCTACCCTCGCTTGTTTTAGCCAGCCTATCAAAGCTGTTGCCCAGGGTGTGGCCACTGTTGCATGCAAACAGCTACTAGAAGCTACAGGTGAGAGTTGAGTGCAGGTGGAGACCAAAGTGGATGAACTACTCCGAACAGCACAACATGTTCCCCCATCAGAGGTGCTACTCCTCCCTGACACCCCTGATACATGGACAACATTTCTATTAAAAATCCTTTTTTAATCAATTTTATGTGATATTCTTATTTTTTTTTGAAAAACTGAATTTGGGGATTTTATGAGCAATGAGCCATAACAATCAAAATTAAAAGAAATAAACCTTTGAAATATATCACTTTGTGTGTAATGAATCTATATAATATAGGAGTATATTTTTTTGAATTGAATTACTGACAATGAAGAAAAGGCTGCACCCAGCTCGAGGACTTTGTAAGGTGCTGGACAATCAACCAAGTTTAAATAGAAATAAAGATGTCTGCACACTTAGTCAGTGCAATTTTCACTTTACTGCTAAGCTTTCGGTTCTGTCAAACCTTCAACAGTGCTCTGATGAAGGTTTGACCGAACAGCAAACTGACAGAACAGTAAACTGAAGCCGACTGTCCACAAACCTGGCAATGACCGGGTGGACCACCACTTAACCCAAAGCAGCTGAGTGAATTATTCTGCCACTCATCCTGGCAGCCGCACTCTTGACTTAAGAGTCCTCTTTTTCACAGTCTTCCATGGGGAAGGCAGTTCTGCTGGAGGGGCCCTGTAGTGGGCCCACGGTGGATGTGCCCCTGGAAGTGCTCTGGACTGATCATTCCTCTTCACACTGCAGTCCAAGTCCTGCGCCGCCCAAGCTGTCTCCTGCGAAGCCTCGCCATCTGGAGCAGCTACTCGAAAACGCCGGAGACGATTCGTGTGCCACACCAAACCGTCCATCAGCCTGAAGCTCACTGATCCCAGCTGCGTCACGATCCTCATGGGTGCCAGCGGTACCGCAGGCACCCATGATGTGTTCAGCTGCCTGCCTGGACGCTCAACTTTGCAGACTCGAAACCAGTCCATTACCTTAAGAGGCATCTTGCTCAGTTGCACATGCCATTGAAGTTGCAATGATGGCACATCCACGTCCGTTACGGGGCACCCGTCTGGTCGTAACGGCTCCACCATTGCCATGTCCTCACGGACTCTTCACCCAACGCTACAGTAGCAGTTCCTGGAGGCCAAAGCTGGTCGTGGGTCCTGAAGACATCCGGCATCTCTCCCATGTCACTTACAGTCACGGACTCTTCACCCGTCGGCTAGGCCGTGGTTCCTGTAGACTGTTGCTGAGCGAGGATTCTGAAGCAGTCCGGCTCCTCTTCTCCTTTACCTGATGCTTGTAGTCATGCTGTGTCACCATCATCACGATAATATTTGTACTGGGTCGCTTTGTTCTGGGAGTATCTGTGTGCATGGGCTCCCTCTCCTGCAACTCCCCAGCAGCTCCCACTGACTCATGTTGGGAGAGGATCTGAGACGAGTCCGGCTGCTGCCCCCCCTCCAGGCAGCGTTCCTCCTGCACACACAGAATGGTTGTTTCCTCATCTGCGTCATCCTGTTGAATTTCGTCCTGCTCAACATCATCAACACCAACCACCGTAGACAGTCAAGTAGAGTCTGTTAATGTTGTGGATGGAGAAGCCCAGGTGGGAGAAAAGGTAGCATCCTAGTATGTTTTCACCAAGCGTAGCCACTTGAAACTCAAAATCATAAACCACTTTTGAAGGGTAGCAGACTGTTAGCATGATGGTCCCTACATTTCTAACTCTGTGGCCATCATAACCATTCAGCTCTGCTGGGTTCTTTCTAATCGGGTGGTTGGGGAAAAATTTCTTCACCGTGGCCCAATTTAACCTCAACCTCACTGCAGTGGTGTCAACCAGGAGTGGCACAGACGACGTGTTGTCAGGGCTTACCGTGTGGATGGTTATCATGGGCGGGTGGCTTTGCTTGGCTGGTGGGCTCCACGGTGCAGGCGGACGGCAAACTCTGACAAAGTGATTAAATTGTCAACACTTCTTGCAACCCTGTCCTCTTGCTGGGCAAAAATGTGTTCTTTCATGGTGTGTCAGGGAACCACAATTACCACACGCAGGGTCACTCAAAGCGGTCCTCCGGTCCATGGCGTTCATCTCAAAAGCTTCTTCCATGTCACCGTGTTCCTCCATGCCCACTGCGTAAGTTAGCGGCATCCGTTCTGACTGTCTCTGCTGTTGGCGCACACCTAGCTCCGATGCTAACTTATCTGCTGACTTAAGCTGAAACACTAGCTCGATGGTGTCAGCTAGCATCATGTCATTTGGCACATTAGCATCTTCACCTGCAGCGGCAGGTTGTTTGTGTGCTCAACCAGTTGGTCCTGCAGCATTTCGTCTTCTAAAAGCCCAAATCTGCACATGCTAGCCAGATGACGAAGGTCTGCGAAGAATTGCTGGGTGGACTTACTAATTCCTTGTCGCCGTTGGTGGAATCTTATGCGCCACGCCAACACGTTGTCCGGTGTAGCCAAGTACCTAGCTAGCAGTTCCACAGCCTCATTGAGGGAGTCTGTTGGTCCAAGCGTATGAAAAATGCGCTGACCTTCAATGCCCAGGTTCTGAACTAATAGAGCCCACTTTCGTACCCTGTCCAATTTGCCCAAATCCAACGCCACTACATATGTCTCAAAAGCGTTGAGCCATCGTGGCCAATGAACAAGCGGCTCACAGGGGTATTCCAAAAACAGCTTCAGTGGCCTCCATGGTTTAGCTCTCGTTGCCAAATGTTATGTCCACAAACCTGGCAATGACCAATGGAGGAGAAAGCTGTGCAGGAACTGAACTTTATTACACAAACTGGCAGAAAAACAATACAGGTTATCCAGACACTTAGCCATCTACTGTTGTATGTCAAGAGAGGCCTAAGACGGCCGGTTCTCCCCACTTATAGGCTGGCATGATAATGTCACCGGCTGGCTGCGCCATCACGCCACTACCTGTAATAAATCCCTCTATAATACCGACAACAACACATTGGAAAAAAAAAATGTTACCTAGAATAAGCTATAATGACCAAAGGTTGCCGTTTTTGGGTCAGTATTTTAAAATTCAAACTGCTGCATAATTTAAGCAAAAAAAAAAAAATACTGTTAAGGGTTTTTCTCTCCTTTACTCCACTTTGAATGTCTGCCATACTGGAGTTTAAGTCAAAGATTCAAAGATTTTTATTTGTCAACACTTCTATACATACAGGACATACAGGATAACTGAAATGCCATTTCTCTTTCTTTCAATGGTGTGTACAATATATAAGAAAAGAAGGAATAAGGATGAAAAACAACAACAGCCTATGTTCAGTAATGCTACCTGTAGTGCTATAAAGATAAAAGATAAAACCCAGCAACCCCGTCGTGTAAATAAAGATAAGAGATAACACCAAACAATCCTATATACAGAAAAAGTGGAGCCGTAATACCCGTAAGCGCAAGTTCAATGCAGTAGTGTAGATGCAGACAGTGACCGATTGGACTGCACATGATCAATATTGCAATAACAAACAGCATGGCATTTGTGCAAATGGTTGCAATAAGGTGCAGAGACATACAGTAGCAGATGTAATTACTGTTGGTGTGCCAAGTCTTTCTGTGCAAACAGCTGAGGTAGTTATTGTGTGGATGAGTGTGTTACAGTCTGGGGGGAAGGGGGGGGGCAGAGTTCAGGGTCCTGATGGCCAGGTGAACAAAGCTGTTTAGCAGTCTTGTGGAGTGGGCGCAGAGGGTCCGGTATCTTTCCCGCAAGAGCAGAAGGCTGAAGAGGGAGTGTGAGGGGTGGGAACAGTCACCCACAATGTTGATGGCTCTGCGGGTGAAGTGGGTGTGGTAGATGTCCGAGAGGGGGGGGCAGAGGGACACTGATGATCTTGCTGGCTGTTTTCACTGTGGGTTGTAGTGTCTTTCGGCAGGAGCCGGTACAGCTTCTGTACCACACCATGATACAGCTGGTGAGGATGCTCTGAATGGTGCCCCGGTAGAATGAGCGCATGTTGGGGGGTGCGACTTGTGTGGAGAAAATAGAGGCAAGTTTGAGCCTTACTGGCCAGTAATGTGGTATTGTTGGACCAGGACAGGTCCTCAGTGATGTGTATCCCCAGGAACTTGGTACTGCTCACCCTCTCCACAACTGCACCATCGATGATCAGAGGGGGATGCTGTGTGTGTCCTCTCCTAAAGTCGACCACAATCTCCTTGGTTTTTCACACTTTCAGGAAGAGATTATTGTCTTTACACCACTGGGCCAGTTTGCTCACCTAATTTCTGTAGTTGGCCTCTTCATTGTTTGTTTATGAGGCCCACCACTGTCGTGTCATCTGCAAACTTTATGATATGATTGGTGTTGTAGGCTTGTACAGAGTCATGGATCAGCAGGGTGAAGAGCACTGGGCTGATCATGCACCTTTCTGGGGCCCCTGTGCTTATTGTGATGGTCTTGGAGGTGTTGCTGCTGACCTGCATGTTCTGTGGCCTCCCTGTGAGAAAGTCCAGCACCCAGTTACACAGAGAGGTTTTGAGTCCAAAGTATCTGAGTTTTTGTATTAGGTGCTGGGGGATGATTGTGTTGAATGCTAAACAGAATTCCAAGAACAGTATTCGCACATAGGAGTTCTTTGAGTCCAGGTGGGTAAGGGCTGGATGGAGAGCAGCAGATATTGCATCTTCTGTGGGTCTGTTTGACCTGTATGTAAACTGAGTCGGGTCATGGGAGGGAGGGAGAGTGAACTTGATATTCTGCATGACCAGGTGCTCAAAGCACTTCATTATGATGGAGATCAGTGCTATGGGCCAGTAATCATTGTAGCTGGATGGGACCGGCTTCTTTGGGACTGGTATTATGGTAGCAGTTTTGAAACACATGGGGACAACAGCTTGACTCAGGGATATGTTGAAGATGTCAGACAGGACATTCTTGAGCTCCTCCGCACAGTCCTTCAGAACGTGACCTGGTATGTTGTCTGGTCCAGCTGCCTTGCGTGGGTTGATCCTGGAGAGGGTCCTCCTCAAACTAGCCAGATCCAAACTTATATCCTGCTCATCTGTGGGAGGAGTGGTCGTCTATGCTGATGTACTGTTTTGTACTTCAAAACAACCAAAGAAGTCATTTAAGTCGTTAAACAGTGTGATGTCACTTGCACAGGTCTGAGATGGAGGGTTGCAGTTGGTGAGGGTCTGTATGCCGCTCTCGAGATAACGTGTATCTCTGGTGTTGCTGAAGTGACCGGATATTTTCTTGCTGTACTGTCATTTTGCCACCTTGATACCACGGGACAGGTTGGCCCTAGCTTTTGTTAATCCTGCAGTGTCACCAGCCCTGAAGGATGCATCTTGAGCCCTCAGGAGCCTGTGGACCTCTGCTGTCATCCATGGCTTCTGGTTGGCATGAACAGTGACGGTTTTGCAGTGAGTGACATCATCAATACATTTAACTATGTATGCTGCAACAACCTCAGTGTAGTCCTCTATATTTGTGTGTCCATTGTGAGTGGCTACCTGCTTGAAAGTGTCCCAGTCTGTAGTGCTGAAGCAGTCTTTCAGAGCATCCGAGGCCCACTCTGGCCAGAAACGTACCTGCTTTTTTGTTGGTTTGATGGCTTTCACTCTGGGTCTGGATGCAGGCCTTAGCAAGATGGCAATGTGATCAGAGAGACCCAGGTGGGGAAGGGGGGAGGCTCTGTCTGCTCTCTTGTAAGGTGTGTACACCAGGTCCAGCAAGCTTTCTCCTCTTGTTTGAATGTCCACATGTTGTTATAGTTTTGGTCGAAGCACTTTTAAATCTTCATGGTTGAAGTCTCCTGCTGTGATGAGGAATCCATCAGGATGTGCTGTTTGTGACTCACTGATAGCCTGATAGAGTTAATTTAGTGCTTTACTCCTTTCACTGATGGTGGTGTGTGGGACATGCACGGCGACTAACAGGATAGATGTAATTTCTCTCAATAAGTAGAAGGGTCAGCACTTGATGATAATAAGTTCCACCAATGGATAACAGTGTTTGTATGCAATTGTGATCTGTGGAGTCTGCCAGCTGTAGCCAGAAGGCACCAGCATCCCCCCTGTAGAGGGCGCCCATTTGCCACAACTACACACTCAGCACAAATAATTATGAACCTTTTATTATTATTTTTATTTTTCTGATTCTCGTGGCACCCCCGAAAGAATGGCACCTTGGACGGCCACATCGCCCATATCTGAAACCGCCACTGCACAAGACAATGACTCTGCCTGGGTAATTTGCGAGTTGTGAACTGGGGCATTGTCTTGCAAGAGTTGGAAACCTTTGGTCACCATGCCGCGTTACTCTGTTTTGATGCCCTTCCTCAATTTCTGCAGCAGTGAAACATACTAAATCTTGGTAATTGCTGTAAGTCTATCATTATTACTCCATGCTGGTGAAAACACTGAGAGCAAAACCTTGCCGCTGAGAGATGGACACATGCCTACTTTGGATAAGGTGAGTCATAATGCTTCCATTGCTTTGACTGGGCTTTAGGGTCTGAATAACAGTGATGGACCCATGTTTCATCCTGCATGATTAATCTGTCCAAGAAGTCTTCCTGGTTTTCTTGGCACAGGGCCAAATGTGCTTGGGAGCATGTGACTTGCTCCTGCTTCTGGAAATGTGCGTGCAACTGGGGAATCAGTTGTGCAGAAAACTTATGCATTTACAAATGATCATGCAAGATGTTTTCCATAGACCCCACACTGATCTTGACATCTTTGGCTAGTTGGACAATGGTTATGCACTGAACCTCCAAAATGGTGGGCTTCACTTGCTGGATGATGTCTTCATCATTTTGCCAGTGCTTGACTACATCATATGATGGGACATTCTCCTCATAAGCTTCTTTCTTGTCATCAAATATCTCCCGTGTTGTGCAGATTCACTCCATTATCATTCTTTACGCCACCTTAGCACCTGTAAATGAGAAAGTCTTAGGAGTTCAGAGCTGCAAATTACCATGTGACCTATGCAGATGTATTATATTATACTGTACATGTGCAAATTTCCCTGACCCACTCCGGCTTCCTACCAGCAGTCTGGAAGAGGAGTCCAGGGTCTCCCGCACAAGAGAAGCACTAGTCTATCATGACTCCAGGGACTCTAGAGTGGTATCAGCTGGCATTGTGGTGAGGACAGGTAGGAAGTGGAGAGATCAAGAGGGGTTGGAGGGTGCAGAATCTCAGCTGAGACACACACTGAGTTAGAGGTCATTGCATTACACAGTAAACACCAGCAAATTTGGTCATAAAGAAGAGACAGGAGATTGAAACCATTGACCTTGGCACCCTCCTTTGCTGCACCAAGAAATGGTGTCCATGGGATCAGGAGCTGAAGATTACATTGAATTTATGAAGACAAGTCAGCGTCGGGGAAATATTTCCCTTATTGAAAAACTTCTAAAGGAAAAAAAAATTCTCACGAAATATATTAGTACCAAAATTTGATTAAACATCCCAACAAA
The DNA here is from genome assembly GCA_020510985.1 of Pholidichthys leucotaenia. Taxonomy (NCBI): domain Eukaryota; kingdom Metazoa; phylum Chordata; class Actinopteri; order Cichliformes; family Pholidichthyidae; genus Pholidichthys; species Pholidichthys leucotaenia. The sequence continues at coordinate 265,264,783 of CM035840.1, read as the reverse complement.
AATATGGAGAAAATAAAAGCTTGCCCCCTCCCCCTTTTGCAGCTGAGATTGGCAGTGATAAAGTTCAGCAAGTTAAAGACATTTTGAATGTATATCAAAATTCTTGCCTTGAACCTGGCTGACTGTATTACAATCAATCAAAACTGGATAAAACTTTGCCTGTCTAGTTTTCTAAGATACACACACATCTCCCTCTCCAATGAGGCCATCCTATCTCCTGCACCACCATTTTACCGTCTCTCATCCTTTAAAACTAACATCCGGCCGATCAATCACTGTCCAATTTTTCTATCCAGTCTTTTTTTTTTTTTTTTCTGGCATAGCTCTCCTGGCTTTTAGCTTGTCTCCTACCAAATGTCAATCAATCATCAACTTCCATTCTCTTTTCTACTCATTGACTTTCTTATTCACCCTTCTTTTTATTCTTATTATCAATCACTGCATTCCTTCCCTATTACCCCCACCGTGTCAGTCCTCCACCTCTTTTACAGTCTACTTCTGTTGATCGATCATCAACCCATACACATCCAAAAGATGGAAAAGCACTCGGCTAATGCCGAGCATTCTGGCCTTGGCTAATGTCACTAATATAACACCCACACACCCACAGGCATAATACAGTGAAGCCTTCTGCACCATGTTGCCAGCATAAGTTCAACAGTCTTGTTGAACTCAAAGTGTCAAAGGTCAAGTGAGATCTGGAAAACCAAGAAAATGTGGAGAGAATTTCTCATAAATGGTCAGAATGGCAAATCAGATCCCCCATTTGACTGCAAAACCTGCAGAAACATTTACTAATTTCAGAAGTGGTGGTGCATCATTTCACTGTTCAGGAATAACTGCACAAAGAAGATCTTCATAGAATTTTTTTTTTTTTTTTTGTATACTTCATTGATCCCCAGAGGGGAAATTGAGGGAATCCACCTGGATGGATGAAGCAGCCACGGTACGGTGCTATCCCTTAACCATTCACACACACATTCACACCTAGGGCCACTTTAGAGTCTCCAATTAACCTAACCTGCATGTTTTTGGCCTGTGGGAGGAAACTGGAGAAATCCTGGAGTAAACCCACACAGATACAGGGAGAAACATGCAAACTCCACACAGATCACTGTTGGTCAGGGGCTGGGATCGAACCAGGGATCCCATTGCCAAGGGTGAGTTGCTGTGCTGGCGCAGTGCTGACCACTGCTCCACCGCGGGAGCCTATAGAGCAGAAGAGCCTATAGGAGAAAACTTTACCTCATTATACAATTCAACATCAAAAGTAAACAATGGACCATTTACAGAAGGTTGGTGTGCTTTGGAAACAAGTGGACAGATGAAGTTAAAATAGAATTCTTTGTCCACAATCAGCAGAAACATGTTTGGAAAAAAAGGAGCACATTATTTATGAAAAGAACCCTTTGCCAGTTGTTAGGCATGGGGGTGGCTCTATCATGATTTGGGGTTGTCTTACAACCAGGAGCAGAGGAAACATTGCCTGAGTAGAGGGTAAAATGAATTTTCCTAATTACCAGCAAATTCTTGACAAACATCATCCATCCATCCTTCCATCCATCCACCCATCTTCTACCGCTTATCCAGAGATCTGGTTCACAGGGGCATCAGTCCAGGCAGAACAGCCTTGACCTCCACCCAGTTCACATAGCACCATGATCCCCATATGATCCCTCCTGCAGGTGATGCGCCCACTGGAGGGTAGACCCATATGCCTCCTTTGGGTACACTGGGTCCTCGATGTAACATTTTTCATGGCGATCCACTGGACCACAGTGTATCTATCATCTCTCCATCATATGAGCCAACTTTCTCCCTTTACCAGTCATAGTCCCTACATTTTAAGTCCCAACTCTCGCCTCCACACTCTTGCCTTTCTTTTTCTCTATGCCAAAACATGCGTTCCACCTCTCATTTGACCAACAATAGCAGAGTTTTCACCAGCACCATCTCAGTCAACAGCACTGGCATTAGTTGTTGTTAACCCAGACCTTGACCAGTGCTGAATGGAAGTCTCATTTGTGATGATCTGCATATTTGATTTAGCAAAGATTTTATCCAGGGTGGCCTCCCTATTTACCTGGGCTTGGGACCGGCATGGGGAATACACCGGCTTGTGCTCCCCCTTGTGGTTGGGTTGCTATTAAGTCCTGGTGCACATGACAATGCTTTCATTTAGACCAGAGGTCACCGACTAAAACTGCAAAAGATCTGATAAGTCGGTCCTCATCCCCAGCTGAGGTCCAAACTAGGTGTGGGAATCTTTAGGCACCTCATGATTCGATTATGAGTCAGAACTCTGACTTGATTCTAAAATCATTCTCAGTGCATCTTGATGCATTTTTTTTTTTTCTGTTCAAGATTTTTTCCTCCCATTGTGTGACAACTTGGCCCTTTTAAAGCAAAGTATTTGCAGTGACCCATGAATTTACTTCCAACATTTTTTATTAAAATAAATGGAAGAGAAATCAAACACATGGTGGGAAGTGGTGGCCTAATGATTAGGGATGTGGACTGGTGAGCGGAGGGTTGCGGGTTTGATCCCTGGACTGGCAGGGCTAGATCTGGTTGGGACAGATAACATAGCAGTGTTTGCCCCATCCTCCTTAACCCCACTGTGGTGCTCTTGAGCAAGGCCCTTAACCCCAACTGCTCCAGTGGAGCTGCTCAGTGGCCACAGGCCAGTCTTGGGTTGTACTTGGCAGCTTCCTGGTGTGAATGTGTTACTGTGTGAGTGTGAACAGGACGTCCTTGAAAAAGAGAGGTTTCCTCTCATTGGAACTACCCTGTATAAATTAAGGTTAAATCCTCTTCTTCTTTCTGCTGATCCCTTTAGTCATCTCCACAATGGATCATCTGTCTCCATCTCACCCTATCCCTTGCATCTTCCTCTGTAACACCAAGCCTCTCCATGTCTTCTTTCATTACATCCATGAGTCTTCTCTGTGGTGTTCCTCTTTCCCCCCTGCCTGGCAGCTCCATCTTCAACATCATTTGTCCAGTATATCCACTATCCCTCCTCTGCACATGTCCAAACCATCTCAGCCTTGCCTCTCTTACTTTGTCTCCAAACCGCTCAACCTGAGCAGTCCCTCTGATATACTCATTTCTAATGTTGTCCATCCTAGTCACTCCCGATTAAGATCTTAGCATCTTCAACTCTGCCACCTCCAGCTCCACCTCCTGTCATTTTATCAGCACCACCATCTCCAAACCATACATCATAGCAGGCCTCACTACCATCTTGTCAGGGCTATTGAATTCCAAAATCAGTTGGGCCACAATTTGAAATCAAGACATGTAACTGGCCCGCACATGTTCAGCGATCTGTTGAATAACAAATTTCAAACCAACACAGATCAATATGACGAAAAATATGCACTTTCTTTTCATTGTCTTGGTTTTAAATGTGCACTTTGCACATGACAAAGGCACATCAAAAGTGTATAAAAACAATGACAGTGTTGGGGTTGAGCAGAACTCGAGAAGTCGAAATATGCTTCCTCTTGAACAACAATTAAATAAACAGAAAGAAAAACAAAATCTGTAAATAACACTTTTGGTCACATCTTACTCAGGCATATCTGAAAGTTCATAAAAAACTCAATGCGCACTGTCAGTAGCATTAACATTTGTTTTGCTGTTGAAAAAAATATACTACATCCTGGTCATAACTGACTTTGGCACATTAAGCTGAATAAAAAATGAACTGTCAAACACTTCAGTGCACAAACCCCCAAGAAAAGATTGATTACATTAACAAACATTGCACGTCCATGGTTTGCTTTGTTTTAAATCACCACATGTGAGTAGGAAACTCTTTTTATAACTATGCATTCCATTACACACACATCAGTCCACCAAAAATTTCTAGTAGAGTTAAGGATGCAAAAAGCACCCACTTAAAAAAACTTGAGTAATGGCTTCAGTCTTGAAGATTTGACATTTTTCTCCAAAATTTATAACAATTTTCTTATAATTTTCTACTTTTCTCTGCAAATTTATCTAAATTTGAAACCAATTTCCTCAAATTTGTGTTTTCCTCTTGTAAAATTGACTTTTCCTATACATTTGAGACTATTATAAATTTGTAGATTTTTATGGTTAATTTTTCTTTATTTTTTAAGTAAAATTACCATTTTTTTAATATAAATTTGAAACACATTGTGGTTAAAATTTTGACTTTTTTCCTTATACAATTTACACTTTTGACCATAATTTTGCAGAGCCAGAAAAGAACAACATTTTAACCCTTTTTGTGTCTTGGTTTCATGGACAGAAAGAACCCTCACTGTCTGTGTCTGTCATGTGATGTGGCCATAAACCATAAAAAAAATCCCCAGTTGTACTAAGTATTCCACCTCACAAGGCGGAAGACACGTATAACTTACTGCTCTTGCCTTGGAGGACTAATGTCTTCCAAATAACCATCCAAAAACCTCACTTCTGGACACCACAGAAGAAGAGTTTGTAAACAAATGTTGATGTTCACCATCGCAACACGGAGGAGGCATTTGCTCCCAAATTTGTCAACTATGATTCTAAAAAGAGATTATTTAGCTTATGAAGGTAAATATCTGCATTTTGTTATAACAGAGGGTGGCCGAGGCTGGTTAATTTTCACCTGCCATTGACCCCAGCGCCATGTGACTGGACAGAACAATCGCGCCGGTTCCATGTCGTCATAAGATAAATTGTGGCACAATAAAAGCAAAATTGAGGTGGAATAATCAT